>CABHPP010128480.1:7612-24312 GCA_902168425.1 Peromyscus attwateri | reverse complement strand
CGTGTGTGTGTGTGTGTGTGTGTGTGTGTGAGAGAGAGAGAGAGAGAGAGAGAGAGAGAGAGAGAGAGAGAGAGAGTTTTGCCTGCATGCATGTCTGTGCATCACTTGTGTTCTTGGCACTCAAGGAGACCAGAAGAAGGCACTAGATCCCCTGGAACTAGAGTTATAGACAGTTGTGACCAGCACCATGTGGGTGCTAAGAATTGATTCTGGGTCCTCTGGAAGAGCAGCCAATGCTCTTAACCCCCAAGACATCTCTCCAGACCCCTAGTTTTTCTTTTACTTCCTTTTTAAAGATTAGTTTTTTTAAGCAGAAAAAGGGAGATTGAGAGAGATTCATTTTAATTTCCACATCTCCCATGAGGGTTTGGAAGACTATAGAATAAGAAAGGTATAGCGATATAATTTATAGCATGACTTTGATAAGTAAGTAAAATGTTTCAGAGGCTCACAATTAAAAGGAAGTAGAAAGATCCATCTGGTGTTATCATTGTTTCATCAAGAGTTATGCCTGGTACCAAATGCCCCGAACAGAGGAGTCAGCAAATGTCAAGAAAAAGTAGCAGCAGCGAACACAGTTCAGAATCCTCGAGCACACCCTGGCTGTGGTTGGTTCACCAGAGAGCAGAGGCTGTCCCTGGCCATGTGAAGGCTATGGAATCAGCTCCATGGCTGCTTCAAGCAAATGTATGCTTTCTTCCCTAAAAGTTGTATAGTCACAGGAAAGCACTGACTCTTCCTGCCTTGTTTTTCACATTGGAGTGAGCTCAAAATAGTTTTCAGGCGACAGCTGTTAATAACTACAGAGGAAGCATTTTAAAGCTACCGCAGCCAGAACATTTCTTGTGTATTTGAAGTGATAATTTATCAGTTGACAACTTCTTCCTCGGCTTCACTCAGTTGGGGTTGTTTTGCCTTCCGTTGCACTTATTTCTCTGGTAGGCACCACACCTACCCCACTCTGGTCACATGGACCTTTCTTGCCAGCTAAAGGCTCCACCAAGTCCAGTTGAGGCTGATCTTTGGTCTCAGCTATTAAATGAATTTACATCAACTGTGCAGCACTTAGGACATCAGTCTGGATTCCAGAAGTTAGAGAATAGTTCACAAAAGCTGTTGTCCACTTCCATATTTCACTTGGATGCTCTGAGAATAAATTGTCTGGCATGTGTCATCGACTACACTCAGTTCATTTCTATGGAGGCTTGCTCTGTTTCATTGTTAGAAAGAATAAAAAAAAGTTTAGGGACCCTGTGTTTGGGGGGCTATGATAAGCACATCGATATAGACTAACTGATTTGAGCTTCGTTAGAATTCAAAATTCATTGCCTTTAGATTTACAGACACAAATGATACTTACTCAGTCACAAAGAGTATCAGTGGCAGGACAGGGGTGTGAAGCTGCCAGAGCTTCTTCGAGCTCATGGTGAGCTGCACCAGGAAGCAGGATGAGTGTGGAGGTGTGGCTGACAACCACATCTCACCCCTTGTTCCTGTGTTAACTCTCAACCTTCAGTTTTGGCACACTACCTGAAAGTGGCATTTATACAGTCATTCTGAGCTTGAACAACTTGTCTTCTGGCTGCTTTTTCCTCCAGCTTATGTATGTATGTATGTATGTATGTATGTATGTATGTATGTATGTACGTATGTATTCATTTACTTCAGCTTTTTTGTTAACTCCTGGAAGAAAGGAAAATTCAGCTGTGTCATGGGATCAGATAGCAGAAGTAAATCTACCCTAGGTTTTACTGCTTCCTGGACAAGTTAGCAGTCCCTGGGAACTCATCCCTTTTCTTTCTCTTTCTTTATGTTATGTGTGTGGGTATTTTGACTGTGTGTGTGTCTGTGCACCATATCTGTTCATGGTGCCCTGAGAGGTGAGAAGATGGTGTTGGATTCCCTGGAACTGGAGTTCCAGACTGTTGTGAGCTGCCATGTGGGTCCTGGGACTTGAACCCAGGTCCGCTGGAAGAGCAGCCAATGCTCATATCTCTCCAGCCCCAAGGAACTTGATTTCTTTACATTATTGTAAGTGACTGGGAGTGATTGCCCATGGCTGCTTCCTCACCAGACAGCAATTTTTAAACATAATTGAGAGTCAATGACATTTCCATATAAGGATATAGATATTAGGTTTTAATTTAAGGAAAGTGAAAATAAAAAGTCTGAGAAAATTAGCCTCACCGAGTTTAACTTGGCTAAGGCCATAAAGCACGTGTAAAGGTAGTTAATCTTAGATTGTATCCCAAATCCTTCTAACTTAAATTCTCCATGAACTCAGCCTGTCTGTCTCTTTGTATTTAACTTTCTTGCTCTATGTATGCTAGTAACTCACATGTTTGTGGATTCTCTGAGCAGATTGTTATGTGAGCACACCTGGATTTCAATCGTGCCTCGTTCCCTGAGCCTCTGGCGGGTCTTCACTCCTGTCACAGCACCAGGATAACTCCTCTTGGTTCCTACAAAACTTAGTTCATACTCTTGTCTTCTAGAAAGTCTTCCAATTCTCTAGTTGTGGTAAATGCCCCTCCCTCCAAATTACCATGCTTCCTTTTTTATTATTTTATTTAAGAAACTTTTTATTCATTTTACACACCAACTACAGATCCCCTGCTTATCCCTCCTCCCCCCCCCACCTTGCCCCACCCCCACCCCATCCCCTATCCCCTCCTCCAAAAGTGTAAGGGCTCCCATGGGGAGTCAGCAAAGCCTGGTCTATTCAGTTGAGGCAGGACCAAGCCCCTCCTCCCTGCATCAAGGCTGAGCAAAGTATCTGACCATAGGTAGTGGGCTCCAAAAAGCCAGCTCATGCACTGGAGATAGGCCCTGATCCCACTGCCAAGGGCCCCGCAAACAGAACAAGCTACCCAACTGTCTCCCGTATGCAGAGGGCCTAGTGCGGTCCCATGCAGGCTCCATAGCTGTCGGTCTAGAGTTTGTGAGTCCCCACCAGCTTGGTTCAGTTGTCTCTGTAGATTTCCCCATCATGATCTTGACCCCCCCCACTCCTCCTTGCTCATATAATCTCTCTTCCCTCTCTTCGGCTGGATTTCCAGAGCTCGGCCTGGTGCTTGGCTGTAGATCTACACATCTGTTTCCATCAGTTACTGGATTAAGGCTTTATGATGACAGTTAGGGTATTCACCAAGCTGATTACCAAGGTAGGCCAGTTCAGTCACCCTCTCCACTATTGCTAATAATCTAAGCTGAGGTCATCCTTGTGGATTCCTAGAAATTTCCCTAGCACCAGGTTTCTCCCTAATCCCATAATGTCTTTCTCTATCAAGATATCTCTTTCATTGCTCTCCCACTCCATCCATCCCCCAGCTCAACCATCCCATTTCCTCATGTTCTCATCCCCCATCCCCTTCCCTCTGTTGCCTCCCCTCACCCCCAGTTTACTCCGGAGATCTCATCTATTTCTCCTTCCCAGGGTGATTCATGCATCCCTCTTAGGGTCCTCCTTGTTAGCTAGCCTCCCTGGAGCTGTGGATTGCAGTCTGGTTATGTTTTGCTTTTCATCTAGTATTCACTTATGAGTGAGAACATACCATGTTTGTCTTTCTGAGTCTGGGTTACCTCACTCAGGATGATGTTTACTAGTTCCATCCATTTGCCTGCAAATTTCAGGATATCATTGTTTTTTACAGCTGAGTAATACTCCGTTGTGTATATGTACCACATTTTCTTTATCCATTCTTTGGTTGAAGGGCATCTAGGTTGTTTCCAAGTTCTGGTTATTATGAGTAATGCTGCTATGAACATAGTTGAACAAGTGTTCTTGTGGGAGGATTGAGCATCCCTTGGGTATATGCCCAAGACTGGTATCATTGGGTCTTGAGGTAGATTGATTCCCAGTTTTCTGAGAAGTCACCATACTGATTTCCAAAGTGGTTGTTCAAGTTTACACTTCCACCAACAGTGGAGGAGTGTTCCCCTTGCTCCACATCCTCTCCAACATAAGCTGTCATCAGTGTTTTTGATCTTAGCCATTCTGACAGGTATAAGATGGTATCTCAGAGTCATTTTGATTTGCATTTCTCTGATGACTAAGGATGTTGAGCAATTCCTTAAATGTCTTTCTGCCATTTGGGATTCTTCTGTTGAGAATTCTCTGCTTAGATCTGTCACCCATTTTTTAATTAGAATGTTTGGTATTTTGCTGTCTAGTTTCTTAAGTTCTTTATGTATTTTGGAGATCAGCCCTCTGTCAGGTGTGGGGTTGGTGAAGATCTTTTCCCATTCCATGGGCTGCCATTTTGTTTTATTGATCGTGTTTTCTTTAATACACATGGTTTGTTTCATTTCTCTCACTGCTATGAGATAATCTTTTTGTATACTGTGACTATTTGTTGCTCTCATTGGTTTAATAAAGGGATAAATGGCAAATAGCTGAGCAGGTAGAGGTTAGGTGGGACTTGTGTTGGGACTTGCAGACAGAAAGAGAGTAAGAGGAAGACAGAGGGTGGAGTCACCAACCAGACACAGAGGAAGCAGGAGATGAACATGTGATGCTGAAAAAGGTACCAACATGTAGTAGAGCATAGATAAGAAATGTGGGTTAATTTAAGTTGTAAGAGCTAGTTTATAACAAGCCTAAGCTATCGGCTGAGCATTTATAATTAATAATAAGTTTCTATGTGGTTATTTGAGACCTGGCTGATGGGACAGAAAACTCTGCCTACCCCTTACTAAATCATCAGCTTTTGGCAAGTATGCTCTTTGCCCTACTCATCTCTGTGTCCCAGGATCTAAAATGTGCACAGTAAATCTCATTTGAGGTAAATTGAATGGGATGGTGTCAATTACAAGAATTTACCTGTATATATCTTGTTATTTTCTGAGTGTGGTGTTATTCACACCCTCACTTAATAGGTTGGGATCTTCAGACTACTCAACCAAGGATAGACTCTTAAGATCCTATCCCTGCTCAGGATAATGGAGTTCTCTAGGCACCTTTCAGAGCTAAGCTCTCTCCAATCCACCACAGAACTCAATTATCCTAAGGTCTCAGTGATGTCAATACTGTTCTCTGTCATCCTTTACTTGAGTTCCTTGAGTGAACATTCTCTTCGTTTAAATTTTTTCCCTCTAGCTTCTCTAATAGATGATATATTACAAGACACACAAAGTATTCCTTCTACCCTCTGCAAGCAACACTTCTAATTCTGCTTTGGGAGATTTTCTTCCTCTACTGAGCAATTGGAGTCCCCAAAGATCATTCTCGTGAACCACCCTCCCCTCCCATCCCATATTCTTTCTAAGAAATCATATCCACTGTGCATAGCTTATGAAACATTTTATACATTAATGATTAGAATGCTAGATTCTTCAGCATTTAGCTGCATAGTCAAACATTTTTTACTTGGTTTCAATTTTATTTTGTTTTATTTAGTGTGTGTGTGTGTGTGTGTGTGTGTGTGTGTGTGTGTGCACATGTGCACAGCACTCTTATGCAGAGGTCAGAGGATAACTTATAGAAGTCAATTCTCTCCTTCCACCATATGGGTTCTGGGAATGGAACTCAAGTGGTCTGATCTCATTTTCTTTTTTGGTTTTTCGAGACAGAGTTTCTCTGTGTAGCTTTGCGCCTTTCCTGGAACTCACTCTGAAGCCCAGGCTGGCCTCGAACTCACAGAGATCCACCTGCCTCTGTCTCCCAGCCTGATCTTATTTTCTTATCCTTCAAAATATAATCCTTATCTGTTATCTTGATCTTCCTGTCTGCCCTCCCCAGTTGCCCATCACATAACTGCCGTGTCCCTTCAAGCCACACATCAGTGTCCTAGTCACAATTAACAGCACCTTTTCTGGTACACTGAAGATAAGGTCTTCTTCAGGGGCCTCTCTAGGAAAATTTTCCAAACCTTTAAAAAATTATTATTTTGATGAGTCAAATTTGGGTACACAATATCCTAAATTATTTATTTTTTCTTTCTGCCACTTGTTTAGTGATGAATAACATCCAAATACATATCAAGCATATGAGTAATAAGTGTAAAAGGACAGCAAGGTACATTGGGGGAAAAGACAAGACTGTTTATTTATTTATTTTTGAGGCAGGGTTTCCCTATGTAGCTCTGTTTGTCCTGGAGTTTGGTATGTAGACCAGGCTGGCTTTGAACTCACAGAGATCCTCCTGCCTCTGCCTCCCGAGTGCTGGGAGTAATGGCATGTGCCTCCTTGCCCAGCCTAAGACTGGTTTTAATCCTTGGAATAAGTGTTTACTTATTTAGTAGTGGTGTGCTGGGCTTTTCTGGGAAACTTGAAGGTGATTGCTGTGGCATTGCAGTGAAGGAGGTAGGACAGCCCATCATCTGCTGTGTGTCCCCTGCTGCTCCGGCCTTTTCAGTCTGTCTGTGTTTTGTCATGGATGCCTCTGCTGAACGCGAATCCATTCCTATTGTGAAGAGCTAAGACTAATCCAGTCCTTGCAGGAAAAGGTTATCACTTTGGTTGTCTGCAGTCCCGTATCTTGGCTGTCTCCTCCCACAGATCTTTGGTTTTGCTGCAGGCTCTCCTCTAATAAGGTAAGGAATCTGGCCAGTATTTTTGTAAGGGCAATTGTTTCCTGGTGTTAAAGGCTACGTAGGCCTGGAAAATTCAGCTAAAGAATGGAGTGGAAGATAGCCAATCTTGGTACTGGACTGACCACATTCCACACAGGTCATTGTTTAGCTAACCACCACTGAACTTTTTTTGTTAGGTAACCCTAAGCATGAGTTTGCACAAATATCTCTTATCATTGTGACTCAGCATATTTCAGAGAGTGTACATTTTACAGTATTGAAAGTAAGTGGTCAAGCTGGAAATAGCGGCTAGAAGAAAATCAAGCTATGTATATTTAACTAAAAGGTGTCTATCAGAATTCACAGGCCTTGATTATTATGTGTATGCTAATTTTTAATCCTTAAGACAATAATAATAAACTAATATTGAGGAGATAGTAAATGACATGTGAAAAGATCTAGGTTTATGAATTTGCTCCAAATATCATTTGTTATAGTAACTAAATATTTTTCACATAGGAAATTAGTAGTTTATTACTGAATAAGAGGAAATAACTAACTTTAGCATAGTGTTAGTATTTTATGTTAGTAACAGTGAGCAGAATTTGACTCTCTTAGGCTTACAGAAACATTGTGACTTTTTATAAGTTGAGTAAAATATTCAGTATTAAGCTACTCCAAATTCCTAGACTAAAATATAAGGCAAAGTTCAGAGCCCTGGGTATTGTCTTTCTTGGCAGGCTCTGTTTCCACTCAGTCACAAGGCTGATCTTGCTTGCCCAGCAACCCCCGTTTAAGAGCTTCTTTGTTAAAATATTTACTTAAATGACTTAAACTGTTAGAAAATTGTTATTTTGTTTTTTCTGGGAGGAAATGTTAAAAGGCTGCAGTATTATAGAATATCTTAAGTATTTCCCCAGAATCACCATTTAGTATGAATCCAGAAAAACTATGATAACCAAAACACCCCAAGACTGAGATAGCCCACTAATTACATTGTCTTAGATGATAAATGTTAAAAACTTAAGGGCAGTTTCAGCTCCAACTTGAATTACTAAAATCTTTGTAGAAGGCAGATTTCCCCTTCCCTGCTGACTGGGTCATCAGACACTGAACTCTGAAGTCAGCCCCTGGAAGTGCTCCCCACCCAGGCCCCGGTGCAGCTGGAGTCAGAATTCCAGGGCCGCCAGACCACAGTTTGTGGAAGGAAAAACTGATGCTGCTCTTCATCTTTTTATATTTCCCACTGTCTATTTTGACAGTTCTGCTCCTTGGGAAAGCGGTGGACTTCCTCAAGGCTGGCTCAGGCTCAGCTGCCGCAAACCTCTGCCTTCACTTGAGGGCCTGTGTGCTGGAGCAACTCCAGATAAAGGACATGTTCAGCGTTTGCTTTGTTTTCTCTTTGGTTAAAGACATGGAAATTTACAAAAGAGAAACTACCGACGAGACCCTAAGAGCTGAAAGTGCTGAGTGTGCTCAAAGGCAGCCAGAGAGGTCCTGGGAGGAGAGGAGGGGTGAGGAGAGGGAGGGAAGGGAGAAGACTAAATTGACAGGTTCAATGTGGAGGAGACAGGCAAGGGGACAAGGGGTCACCCACAGGGTAAAGGTTAACATTCCAGCATAGAAGCTGAGTTTCCAATCTCTCTGAGGTTGAGGAAGAGGAGGAACAAACACGGCTGGGCAAAGAACATTTGCACAATACTGTGGTCGCCACAAGGTACGCGGAGTCCATCGTTCTGAACTGCATTTTCCATATATTAGATTGTAGGCCACAAATATGTATAATTATTATCAAACTCATCTTGCTCATTAACTTTCTTTTTAATATTTTTATTGAATATTCTTTTCCATACAATATATTCTGACCATGGTTTCCCCTTCCTCATCTCCCCCCAGGTCCTCCCAACCTTCCCACCTACCCAATTCCATGCCGTGCCCTTTCTCTCTTTAGAAAACAAACAGCAAACAAACCAACCAGAACAAGAAAAGAAAGGAAAGAAAAGAAAAAACAAGAAAACCCATAAAAACACAAAACCGAAAACAATGAAACACAAGCCAAAGCCCAATAGGACAAAAAAAGAGGAAAAGAAAAAAGCCCAAACAAATCAATGAGACAAAAAGTCGACAAAAACTCTACAAAAATACCGTTGTGTTCATTTTGTGTTGGCCGTCCACTGCTGGGCACAGGGCTGCCCCTGCAGTGTGGTTTGTAACCCAGTGAGACTCGGTTGGAGAAAACTCATTTTTCCTTTGCAAGTGGATGTCAGTTAGAGATAACTCCTTAGGGATGGGAGCTCATGTCCTTGTCCCACTCTCAGCGCGGGGACCCCAGCTAGCGGGGACCGCAGCTGGCTTGAACCCGTGTTCCCCTGCAGACGCTATGAGTTCAGGTGTGTGTCAGTCCTGAGGTGTCTGGAAGATGCTGATTAAACTCATCTTTTGAAGAAAGTTTGGCCGGGCGGTGGTGGTTCACGCTTTATGCTTTTAATCCCAGCACTCGGGAGGTAGAGGCAGGTGGATCTCAGTGAGTTTGAGGCCAGCCCAGTCTACAAAGAGAGTTCCAGGACAATCAAGGCTGTTACACAGAGAAACCCTGTCTGCCTCGGCTTCTCTTCCCAGAAGCACATTTTCTCGAAGGAGGCCATCAATGGATTATAGTGGTAGCAGGACATCGTGCCTTAAAAGGAGCAAAGAGTGGATCTATTTTCCAAAATACAGAATTACCAACAGATAACATATACAAAGCTAAATATTTAGAATAAAAAATGAAATTACAATAAATTGCCATAATTTACTTTTGCTAAAAACACATTTTGATAAAAACACATGTGGAATCTGTCAGTGGGGCCTCTCTTCAGGTTTTGAAAGAATCCTTGCAAGAAAGGAGGTTAAAGCCCAAAGCTTTATTAGTCTCATGATAAATCTGCCTGCAGTCTTATTGATATAAATCACACTAGGGCAAAGGTCTCTCCACTTTTCACATTTTGGAGAGCTTCTCATGGAAGCATTTGTGAAGAATGCAATAACTGCCTTCATAACGCTGCCCAGTGTTCAGAATGTACTCAGAACAACTTGAATAGTACCATGCATAGGAAAATACTTTACAAGGTTCTAAAGTTCTCCATATATATATATATATATATATATATATATATATATATATATACATATATATGTATGTATATATATAATAGGAAAAATTTATTTATCTCAGTCAATATTTAGTTATCTAAACCTTCAATGAATCTATGTATTTTTATCTTCTAAAGCTCATTAGAATTTTGTTTTTATAATTACTATGAAATATTAACCTCTCATTTTTCTTTGAACAACTTTTTTAGTACTTCGTATTCCACATTGAAACAATTTTATAATCATTTTATAATTTTGTAATCACCATTTTAATGTCATCCAAGTTACAGCTGACCTTTTATGGAAAAGGGGATCACAGTTTTACAGATCACTTCAGTGTGCATTTCAATTCTCTTATTATACACACCTATCATTGGGTTGCCTGGTGGCAATCCACAGCATTCTTTCAGCTTAATATCACTTTTATTTATTTATTTATTTATTTATTTATTTATTTATTTATTTATTTATTTATTTTTTAGTTGTACAGAGAATTTTTGATTTGGATAACCCAGAATACAGAAGAAAATTGGAATAGTTGACAAAGGCATGCAAAATGTTAGGAAGAGTGGATGAATGTAGTAGACAGGAAGTGATGGAAAGAATGGGACTACATTGACAAGAATAAAGACACAGAACAGGGAACACTGGTAACTGACAACGTTAGAGGGTTGTGGCCCTAGATGTAAAAAAGCAGGAAGTTGGCACCAGGTTGATCTAATGGAGGCAGAACTGTACCTTGCATTAAGGTCCAAGGATTTGTCATTTGCTAAGTGGCCAGTGCTGGCTGAGAGGGTCAGATGATCAGCTTGATAGAACCAGGAAGACAGGGTCAGAGGGGTGGGTCTCAGCTCTGACTGCTCATCATAATCCTCTGGAGAGTGTCAAAGTACATGAAAGCCTGGGTCTCCCAGCCTGAGTCTGTAGGTGGGCTGAGGCACTGGTGGGTTTGAAAACTCAACAGGTGATTCTTGTAGGCCGACAAGCTTGTGGACTGTAGGTTAGAACAGCTGTGGGCATCTAAAGAAACTAGGGTAGTCCCAGTGGGCAACATCCTTCGTCCCATTCATTCTTCATTCATAAATCAGAACGTTTGAGTAAAGCAGTTTTGAAAATCCCCTTAGTGTTTCTAATGTGAAACCATGTTAGGAGCTGCTGAACTGGGGATTGTTTTATACTTTGATCTACTTTGCCTCATTCCTTGAGGAAAACTACGCAACGACAGGTCTTATGTACTAAAAATCATGCTTCTTGTCTGGAAGCTTAAGGCACAGAACGGAAACAGACTAATCAAATTATAATAACAGTATCTTGAAAACTGGGAGACCTGAGGGAAGTTACACCACCACGGAAAGAGGCTCAGAAAGGATAGTTGAGTTGTTCCTAGTACTTGGATAGTTAATAACAGAATCCTTTGACAAATCTTTTTCATTTTTTTTTCTAATTTACAATGCTGTCTCTTAAATTAAAACTCTTATCATGAAATGGGAAACATTAGAAGGGATATAACCTAATTCATAAAGTCCCACAAAGATGTGGACAAGGTCAGTGTAAAGTTGTTACAGAACTCTAACATTAGCAGTAAGTTATTTACAAAGTGTAGGAAAGTTGACCAGAGAGCACTTAAATTGAGCTATGATGTGCTGATGTTAAACATAGTGCTTCAGCTAGCAGTTTTGAGAATTCTTCAACCAAGGAGGCAGATATTGTTTGTTGAAGAGGGCTAGAACTGTGGGGGGTCTGGAGATTTGGAATGACATGTGGGCTTCCTAAGGTCATACACGAAACTCTAAAAGGAAATTTTGCAATTACTACTTAGTCCCCTACCATGTGGCTGTCATGTGTTTTCATATTCCCTGAGTAAGTACCTGAAGTAACCCAGTATAGAAGAAATCAAAACAAAAGCAGTTCCCTTTTGTTGAATAAAATGAACAACATGTGATAAATTCTGGTTCATACACATATTTCCTGTGCTTTCATTTCAGGATACAATCTGTAGGGAAAAAGGAAGTGGTGGCTGCACAGAGTCCCGTATTCTGATGACAGCTTGCTGGCTGCAGAGCTGTTTCCAACTGTTTCCTGGTCCTCCCATCCTTGCTCGTGGCCATAGTAAACATGCTGATGGACCTCAAAGCAACTTAAAGGAGGGTCAGATCATAGACCTGGGAATCAGAGAAGTCTCCGTTGGCTTAAATGAGTGGCCAGATTCCCAGCCCAGTGGGAGAACACAGAAGTCCACATCACTGGACAAGATACAGAAAAGAAAGACACCTTCCTTACAGCTCTTAAAGGACCATTACTGGAAGCATTTTTATATCTAAGGTCCACAGACAACTCACAGGCTTCTGGCTATCTACAATTCCCTAGAAATTGTTTATAAAACTTCTGTGCTTTGCCTACATTTTTCCTGGAGAAAGGCAATCCATCATTTTTATTAAGTGTTCAGAATGAGAAGAACCACATGATATTTAAAAGTTATAGCTAAGAAAAGGAAAAGGTGACCAGGGTCAGTTTTAATCTCAATGCAAGGAAGACATTTCTCACATTTAAAGCTGTGCAAAAATGGAATGAGCTACCAGCAAAGGTTTTAAACTTCCAGACCATTTGGGCAGAACATCACATAAGCAGCAGATGGGTGGCTGAAATATGATTTTAAGTTTCTGTAACACAAATGGCTGTGTGTAAGGAGCAAATATATGAATATAGTTAATGTGACTGCTGATGAGGTTAGGAACCCTAAACCCAAAAGCTATAATGATGACAGGAATTGTGGATAGTAAGGAACAACCTCTCTGGTAGCTCTTGTTTGCAGACTGTTCAGCTTCAGCCTGGAAGAACACCTTCTACACAAGTACATTACTGTGGCATTTAAGTGTACCAAACTGTTACCACGGAGAAGTTGGCAGACAACTATAGGTGGGAATATAGTGGCTAAAATACCGGTCTTAACTGGAATGGACATGGACTGAAATGGTTCTTGGTAGCACACATTTGTGATCCCAGCACTTAGAAGGAGGTTTAAGACCAGGCTGGGCTACACACACCTTGTTTAAACAAAAGAAGCTAAAAAAAAAAAAAAAACCAAAAAAACGCAGAGATAACTACTGGGATGGGTTGAATTTCACTCTGGTTTCTTTATTCACTAGTCATGTGTGACCTTGAAGCTACGGCTACCCTGTTTTGCATTCATAAAATGCCAATCACAATGATACCTACAGTCAAATAAACACAAGAAGTCATATTAATAACTAAAAAGTGGGCCAGGTGTGGCAGTGTACACCTTTAATTCTAAGGGGAATCCCTGTGAGTTCAGGGATAGCCTGATCTACAAGGATGTATAGGGAGAACCTGTCTCAAAAAAAAAAAAAGTCAAATGTCAAGTGATCACTGGTGTTCGTAGTATTCAGCTAAAGATGCTTGATTTCCAATAGAAACTGTCATTTATTTGCTGTTTGATGCAGGAAAAATTCTTTTTCTTGATTCATGCTTCCCATATACAGGATAGTGGACAGACACTGAACAAAGATAATACCTCATTCAAAATCATCCTTAACAGCTAAGGCTCAAGAGTATCCTGAAGGGTCTTGGTAGGAAGAGGAGTTTCAACAGTAATTTTATACATTTAGGCTTTTCTTAGCACATTCATTCTTGGGTTGGGAACGATGGTTTAGTGTAGGTTTGGAAATTCTCAGCTTGGAATGTATTTCATCATTCAGTTTTGGTAGAAACATCCTACCCATGTTTCCAGTCTATGATGTCTAGTTTCTACCTTGTGATTCTCATTCAGAGTGTTTGAGAGATATCTTAGACACCACTAAGTTCTAGTGGTCTAGACAGCACACATTGATACTTTAGAAATCACTTGTGCTCCTTTCCATGGGGACATTTATTTTAGTCTTCTCTCCGCAAATTAGTTTGGAGGTAACCGAAGGGAAATTTTTTTCTCACAGACTGCATCTCCACTTTTCTTCTGCTCTCACTGAAATCAAACTGTTCCTTACTGGTCTTAAATACAGACATCTTTTGTGTCTGTAGATTTCAAGATGGTCCTGAGTTGTTCCCGGGTTGGAGTGGGGATTCCTAAGCTAGAATGCACTGCATTGCCAGCCGAGGCACCTGCTCATGGCTGACTCTCCCATGCTGGAATGTTTTTGAACTGAGAATGCTCTGCTAATTGGCTAGAGAAGTCTGCCACTCTTTGTAGTTTATTTAAAGCTTTCTTGTTGCCTTGAAATGCAACACACACACACACACACACACACACACACACACACACACACACGCTTCATGTGTAAGAATGCATAAGCCCTTAATTAATAACTGCTGAAACCTCATGAAAAGAAATAGGTCTCTGCCTTTAAGTTTAACTTTACATTCTAAATTAGTAGCATGTGCAAATACATCAATAAAGGCTGCTGGTTTGGATAGAAGCATTTTAAAAGCTAGTCATAATTGGCTCAGACTAGTATATGCATTTGCTTAATAAGTCATGCTCTTTACAACATATACTAATAGCACACCCAAACACTTGAGGCTTAAAAGAACTGCTTTCAAGCTCCTTGAAGTACTTGTAAACAACTACTGAAGTGCTAATTATGAATTGCTCTTATTTCTTCATTACATCTTTTCTTGAGATATCAAGACTTGAAGAGACAACTGCAGGCTTCCACTGTGGGTTCTTGGCATTGTTTGGAAAGATAGCTTTTATCTTCTGGCCATGCTTCTGGCTTTGATTCTTGGTCTCCTCATCTGCCGCATCCCCCTTGGATGCTATTTTGTTTTTCATGCACAGTATTTGAGGACTAGCCCAGGCTGGTTTATAGATGGGAGATTTCCCTAAGGAATGTTAACTGCTGTGGGGTTTGGGACCTCTGCTTTCTGTCTGTTGTACTGGGTTAAAAGTAAAATAATTCAGAAGGGTATAGCCTCTTATCACCTGTCCAGAAAGCACCTTCAGGACACCTCACCTAAAGTCACTGCAGCCTAAAGCTCTGTGTGAAGGAAGCCACAACCCTGAAGCCCCCCTCCTTCCTGCTCAGTGCCGTGCATGTGCAGAACTTCCCTCTCAGAAATGTTCTTACTGTGAAATAGTGCTGTTTAAACATTTCCTGTCTCAAACTTAAAGAATAATACAGGGGCAGTTTCTCATCCTGTACTCAAAAACAGAACAATGACTTCAGTCCGACTTTTAAGTGTAAATTTGTTTTTCACTGTGGATGCACTTTGAGTAATAAATAAAGTAAATGAGTAAAGAATAAATCCAGTCTTCTATGAGGCAATGATAAAGTTTGGAAAGTACATCACCCCAACTCCTTTTGTACCTGAAAGTCCAGGTGCTCTCCAGAAATGAGACACGTGCTGGAACAACAGACACTTGGGTGAAACATCCAGTCGTTGTAACAAACTGCACGGAGCAGCGAGGCCTTTATGAGCAGGTCCATACATGAGACTATGACTGCTCACAGTTCGGAGAGGGGGAGGAGGGGGTGGGTGGCGGGGGGCACTCAAGAGTATGCTATGAGGGTGCGTTTGCTGAGCCTCCAGAAGACCTGGACCCTCCTTGGAGAAGGGATCTAAACAGAAAGCGAGTGGCTTCCCACACAGAAGCAGAGAGGATTTATCACACCTAGTACTGCGCCTGCAATGTAAGTGTAGTACAAATAACTTGGTAGCATGGCTGAGATGACTCCTCATCAGACCATCCTGTAGAAGGAACAGAATTAGTGAAGACTTCAGAAACTGCAGTTTTAGAGGGATTATTTTTTTCTTGGGCAAGTCACTCTGAAATATACAATAGGGAAAGTTAAGGGCAGTTGCCTTACCGCAAGATGCACTATGTCAATAATGAATAATGTTTAAAATACAAAGGACAGTGAATGACTTTGTGTGTGTGTATGCGTGTGTGTGAGAGAGAGATTTTTCGAGACAAGGTTTCTCTGTGTAGCCCTGACTGTCCTGATATCTGCTTTGTAGACCACACTGGCCTCAAACTCACAGAGACCCACCTGCCTCTGCCTCCCAAGTGCTGGGATTAAAGGTGTGTGTTACCACCACCACTGCCAACCAACAGTAATTTAAGAGATCTGGTAGGAGATTAGTGAAATATAAATAGTAATTTTTTGTTTGCTTTCATAACTGCACTTTATGGTTTTTGTTTGTGTGTTTTGTTTTGTTTTTTCTTGCCAGATGCCTTGAAACAGCTGCTTCGGGACAGGCCGATTCTGATTCTTCTGTCCAGCGGCTTCCAGGTTGGAACCTGCTGAGCTGGAGCCATCCTTCCAAGGTGGCTGTTTTGTGCTGGAATGCTAGCATTGGTAGTGGTCGGTGCTGTTCAGGGGGACACTTCCAGGAGAACATGCTCAGTAGCTTCTGAACTTCATTCTTGATGCCTCTGTTCCTCATTGCCTTAGTCTTCCTAACTTACAAGGAGTGAGCTCTGCCATTATGCCTTTCCTTCCCCAGGGTTCGGTCTTCTTGGCCTGTACTGTTTGTTTTGACATCTGCCTCCTGCCAGCTTGCATGTTTCTGTGGGTACTGTGGAGACAACCGAAGAGAACGTCAGAACCACACGCATTTGAGAAGCAGGGCCTGACTCCTCACTCGGTGCAGGACTTACGCACAAAAGCCACACTCTAGTCGGCCACGTCTGCTGTCTTTACCAGCTTTCCTACAGACACCCTGAAAGAGAGTCATCCACCACAGACCACCCAGCGACATCCCACGGAGGGCGCTGGGGCCAAAGGCTTCCTAGAACAGTTTTCATTATTGCATCTCAGCTGCGTGGCAACAGCTTTCATAACTTTTGAGAAGTGTTCCTTGTAGGAGTTTGGGTGTGTGATTTTTTTTTCTTATTTTAACTTTTTTTTTTATAATAAAGTTTAAAATAAATTTAAAAAAGAAAAGAAAACTGTTTCTTTTGGAACATGATCTATGTCCGGAAACCAAAGAAAGCATTCTAATCTGACACTAGGGTTACAGGCGTGCACCACCAGACCTGGCCCGCAAGTGTAGAGGTGTGCACCACCAGAGCTGGCTGTCCAAGAGCAGAGGTGTGCA
>CABHPP010128478.1:8075-33826 GCA_902168425.1 Peromyscus attwateri | reverse complement strand
GAAATAAGCTAAGCTAAGGCTGGGCACTCGTAAATAAGAGTAGGGCACTCGTAAATAAGAGTAGGTCTCTCTTTATTTATTTGGGAGCTAGGTTGTGGGCCCCCAAAGAGCAAACAGCAAAAAAAAAAAAATTTTATTTTTAAGTGAGTTTTAAAGAGTAAACAATGAACAATATAAAGAAGTAGTATCTTCAAGGAAGTTTGTTTGTATAGATGTGTACATATCTATAACTACGCTGGTACATTCAGGTTAGGGCTTTCCTGACAGAGTACAGACATGTTCATAATGTCCACACTTTCAAACATATACATGTGTATAAATATGTACATATTTATATCACAGGTAGTAGACTTAGCAAACCATAGCAGCTAATGTCATCATAGAGAATGTTTAGCAGAGAATAGTCTCTATAAACTTTATATGAATAGAAATAGAGTACGCAACACAGAAAATCAAGGATTCCCAAATCACATAAATCAGCATTACAGGCCAGGCACCATATTTTACCCATTGTGTGCAGTCTTATGAAAGTTTAGTTCATCTGGGCTCCATCCGTGTATGCCCAGGAGAGCAATCACTTTACATTTTTAGGTCAGTATTAAGTGTTGCTATTTATGAAGAAGTGAAGACTCTTTGCAATATTTCCAGACCTCAGTAATATCTTGTTTTTATTATCTAAATGTTATGAATATGTCTTTGGTTTTTTTTGTTTCCCAACACTCTCATATCATAGGAATGGTATTCATACAATGAAACTTAGGGCCAGATGTGGTGGTGCATGGCTTTAATTCCAGCACTTGGGAGGCAGAGGCAGGTGGATCTCTGTGAGTTTAAGGCCGGACTGATCTACAAAGCAAATACCAGGACAGTCACAGCTGTTACATAGAGAAACCCTGTCTCATAAAACAAAACAAAAAAAATAAAGAGAAAGAAAAAGAAAGAAACTTAAGAAGGAATGAAATTCTCAGAAATGGGCATAGAAAGTAAGTTCCTGGAGACCACACAGCTATGCCTGCCCAGTTCTCCTCTACTCTCCAGCCATGTGTTCAGTGTCAGTCTTAGCAAACTATGTTAGTTGTGTTAGGTGCTAAATAAGATAATACGAAAGTCTCAAATAAGATATTCTTATCTATTTCAGCACTTACGTCATTAACATCACAAGTCTAATGTTTTGTTTAGTTGTCAAAGAAGACAAGCATTAAAATTTCAAAGTATAAATGAATCCAACTTCATAGTACTTTGATCATCTTTTCCACTACTAATGAAACACTTTAAAGTTAAATCCGATAATGCTAACAGTCAGCTGACACTAAGTACTCTTTTTGGATCATGAACAATCTTCTAACTCGCTTTAATGCCAGTTAGGGACCTGGCTTAAGAATGAGTTTATATTACCTATTCAATGTAATGGCTGTACCCCCACAGAGAGACATTTTACATTTGCATACATACTCATGTCATATAAGCTTAGTATAATAAAAAAGTGGGGCAGATATTTTTAGTAGAATTTTCAGAATCCTCAGTAAAAATCAGTTCAGGATAGTTGTATTACAAGGACGTTTTATCCATGCTGCTTTCCCAGTTGCTTTAAGGAGCTTTAATATGTTAGCAAGCTTAAAAAATCTAAAATAGGGGAACTTTCTATGCTCTTGGACTTCAAAATTTGTGTAGGTCTACCTTCAAAATATGATTTCTGTTATTTGAGAAGGATTCAAATGGAAATAAAACACATGCTATGTATCGTGACCTCTCTAAAATTGACAGTCTTTTGTACCTTACACAGCGGTTTACACCTGACTGTATAACTGGTTTACATAGATTTAGATAAATAGCTTCAATGACAAGGAAAATATTAATAGAAAAGAATTATTGAGCTATAGTTAAGAATGAATCATAGACTAGATATGTCAGACACAAAACTGTACTTTTTAAGGAGATAAGAGCAAAATCAGGACAGTCTGGATTTTCCAACATTGTTTCCTAGCCTATAACAACAGACAAATCCAGGCTATTAGGTTGTAAAAAGAAACACTGGCAAAGTTGGTTTCATTATGATCAAAGTATTCTAAGAAAGATTCTGAAGAGCACAAGAAGACAAATTTAAATGGTGAAGAATGCCTGCAAAATGCTTGTTAGAGTTCTGGGATATCAAATGTACAGGAGACTCATAAAACACTGCAATGGGAAAATAAAGACACCCTTGAAAAAAATGGGCAAGAAATCTTAATATACATCTTGAAAAATATACACAAGCAGAAAATAAGCATAAGCCATATGCCATCAAGAAATTGCTAATCAAAATAGTAGTAACTAAGATCACTGCACACTTACTATGGTTAAATATGAAATGCAAATCTCAAAAATGTAAGCAAGAAATGAATCTGCAGATATTCTCATTCATTGTTAGTGAAAACACAGTAAGTTAAAACATTTTAGAACAAACCTAGAATTATCTAGAGCAGTGCTCTTTCTATATATAAGTTATATATATATATATCATATAATTTACATAAATTATATAAAGCAATACACTTTCTATATAATGTATTCTTATATAATACATCCAAACCACAACTTCACCTCCATCCACTCCTCCCTGTACTTCTTCTCTGCCTCAGATCCACTGCTCTTTCATTTCTTTTCAGAAAAGAGCATTCCTTTCAGTGATATCAACTGAACATGGCCTAACAAGTTGCAATAAACACTAATCCGAAGGCTGAACGAGGCAACCCAGTAGTATGAGAAAGGTCCCATGAGTAGGCAAATGGGTCAGAGACACCCCCACTCCCATTGTTAGGAGTCCAACAAAAACCTTAAGCAGAGGGCTTAGCATGATTGTCCCTTCAGTTTCTATGAGTCCCTATGAGCCCTGCTTAGTTGATTCTGTGGGTTCTGTTCTGGTTTCCTTGACTGCTCTGGCACCTAGAATCCTTCCTTGTCATGTTCTGTCCTGTTTCCTCATCTCTGCCTAATGTTTGGCTGTGAGTTGTAGGGCATACATGAGCTACACAAATGGAACTGAGAGAAAGTTAGACCAAGTTGTTTACACTGATTAGATACAAATGGTGCCAAGAGGAAGTTAGCTCAAGTTGTTTATGCTGAGATAAGATACAAAGATCAGGAGATGATGTCAGTGAGTGCATAAACAGCTTGTAAACAAGGAAATGAGTATAGGGTGACCTTTAAAACGATTGGTTGGTTCCTTCCACCCCCTCCTAGGGTTCTGAAGTTTTTCACTCTAAAAGAGGCTTACTGCCTAACAATAAATGAGTTCTTGCTTGACTTGACTCCCTGGGTAAGAGGAAGGCTGGGAAATGGGCAAGAGGCACACTTACCTTTCCTCGGTTCCAGGGCACCTCTTTAGAGATGACCTAAGTTCCCAGTGGGGCAAGACCCCACAGTGGGTTTCTGCATCTTCTCCCATCAGTGGTTGAAACAAGCCTCCCTGATGACCGCTGGTATAGGTACCCATCTTACGAGTATAGCAGATATCATTAGGAATCTTTTTTCTTTTTCTTTCTTTTTGTTTTTTGGTCAGTCATGTTTGGTTCTACCCTAAGACTTTGAGCCATCCAGCTTCTGTATCCTGGCCATCTAAGTGGTGCCAGGAATTGGTTTCCTCTCTTTGGGCCTTAAGTTAAGACAATCATTGATTGGCACTCCCATAAGCTATGAGCCACAATTGCCCCACTGCATCTTGAAGGCAGGACAGGTTGTGGGTCTGAGGTTTGTGGTTGTGTTGGTGTCCCTGTCCCACCACTGGGATCCTGGCCTGGTTACAGAAGATGGCTGGTTCAGTTTTCTGTATCCTTCATTCTTAGGAGTCCTTGATAGGGTCACTGTCGCATGTTCCAGGAAGTATCCACTGCACTAGGTTTCCATGTCACCACCAAATGCCTACCTATTTCATCCTCTCCCCACATATATTCTCCCAGTTCTCTCTGCCTTCTTCACCTGATCCCTCCTTTTCCTATCCCCCCAGTCCTGGTCCATCCACAAAATCTCTTCTGTTTCCCCTTTTCAGGAAGATCCGTGCATCTCCCCTAGACCTCTCCTCTTTAACTAACTTCTCTGGGTCTGTGGATTGTAGTGTGAATATCTTAAGTAAAAAGAGCAGCCAAGCCGGGTGGTGGTGGTGGTGGTGGTGGTGGTGGTGGTGGTGGTGGTGGTGGTGTACGCCTTTAATCCCAGTACTTGGGAGGCAGAGGCAGGCGGATCTCTGTGAGTTCAAGGCCAGCCATCCTGGTCTACAGAGCGAGTTCCAGGACAGGCTCCAAAGCTACACAGAGAACAGAGAAACCCTGCCCCCAAAAAACAAAAACAAAAGCAAAAAACAAGCAAACAAACAAACAAAAAAGAACAGTCAATATCCACTTGTAAGTGAGTACATAACATGTTTGTCTTTCTGGGTCTGGGTTGTCTCACTCAGGATTTTGTTTTGCTTTGTTTTGTTTTGTTTGTTTATTTGTTTTTGTTTTTGTTTTTTCTAGTTCCATCCATTTACCTGAAATTTCATGATGTCATTTTTTTTTTCTAGCAGCTGAGTCAGACTCCATTGTGTAAACATACTATAGTCTTTATCCATTCTATGGCGGAGACACATCTAGGTTTTTCAAATTCCTGGCTTTTAGGAATAAAGCCATTACGAACCATAGTTGAGCAAGTGTCCTTGTGGTTGGATGGAGTGTCTCTTGAGTATATTTCCAAGAGTGGTGTAGATAGTTCTTGAGTAGATTGATTCCCAGTTTTCTGAGGAACTACCATATTGATTTTCATAGTGGCTGTATGAGTTGACACTCACACTGGCAATGGAGGAGTGTTCCCTCTGCTCCACATCCCACTAGATTGATATGTCACTTGTGTTATTAAACTTAGCCGTTCTGACAGACATAAGATGGAATCTCAAAGTGGTTTTGATTTGCATTTCCCTTATGGCTAAGAATGTTGAACATTTCTTAAGTATTTCTCAGCCATTTGGATCCTCTGTTGAGAATTCTCTGTTTAGGTCTATACCCACTTTTTAATTGAATTTTTTTTGATGTCTACTCTCTTGAGTTCTTTATATATTTTGGATATTAGCCCTCTGTTGGAAGTAGAGTTGGTGAAATCTTTTCCCATTCTGTAGGTTGCCTTTTTGTCCTATTGACTATGTCCTTTCCATTACAGAAGCTTCTCAGTTTTATGAGGTCCCATTTATTGTCAATCTTAGTGCCTATGCTATTGGTGTTCTGTTCAGGAAGTTGTCTCTTGTGCCAATGCTCAAGAAGATTCCTTAGTTTCTTTTCTTTCAAGTTCACTGTGTCTGGATTTATGTTGAGGTCTCTGATCCATTTTTACTTGAGTTTTATGCAGGGTGATAGATATGGATATATTTGCATTCTTCTACATGCAGACATTCTCAAAGATGCTTTTTTTTTTCATTGTGTATTTCTGGTTTCTTTATTAAAAATCTGATGTCCATATGTATGTAGATTTATGTCTGAATCATTGATTCCAATCTATTGATCAATGTTTATGCCAATACCATGTGGTTTTTTATTCCTATACCACTTTCATACATCTTTAAATCAGGAATGGTGATACTTCTGGAAATTCTTTTATAATTCTGGATGATTGTAGTTATCCTGGGCTTTTTTTTTTTTTTCATATGAAGTTGAGAATTGTCCTTTCAAGATTTGTAAAGAATTATGTTGGACTTTTAATGACTATTGCATTAAATCTGTCAATTATTTTTGGCAGGATGGCCATTTTTACTATGTTAATAATATTGATTGATGTGCATGTAAGATCTTTCCATATTGCTCCTTCTTCTACAATTTCCTCAAAGGCTTCATGTTTTTGTTACACAAAATTTCACTTGCTTTGTTAGGGTTACCTCAAGATATTTTATCTTGCTTGTGACTATTGTGAAGGGTGTTGTTTCCCTAATTTATTTCTCAATCCATTTATCATTTGTGTATAAGGGGGGCTAATGATTTTTGAGAGTTATTCTTTTATCTAGCCAAATAACTCAAGGTGTTTATCAGCTATAGGATGAAACCTACTTGATTATGAATGATAATCTTTCTTATGTGCTTTTGAATTTTGTTTGCAAGTATTTTTTGAAAATTTATGCATCTATGTTCATAAAATAATTTGGTGTTTAATTCTCTTTCTTTGTTGTATCTTGGTGTGATTTGGGTATCAGTGTAACAGCCCTCATAAAATGAATTTGGCAATGTTCCTTCTGTTTCTATTTTGCAGAATAACTTGAGGAGTATTGAAGTTAACTCTTCTTTGAAAGTCTGCTAGAATTCTGTGCTAAAACTATCGGGCCCTGGGCTTTTGGGGAGGGGTTGGAAAACTTTTAATGGCTGCTTCTATTTGTTTAGGGCTTATAAGTCTATTTAAATTGTTTATATGATCTTGATTTAACTTTGGTAAGAGGTAGCCATAGAGAAAATTATCCATTCTTTTCTTGTCTAATCTATTTGTTGTTGTATATGCTTCTTGTATCTTTATTGGCATCTTTAGATTAGGAAAATTTTCTTCTATGATTTTGTTAAAAATGTTTTCTGGGCCTATAAGCTGGGATTCTTCCCATTCTCCTATCCCCATTATTCTTAGTTTTGGTTTTTTCATAGTGTCCCAGATTTCTTGGTGTTTGGTGTCAGGAATTTTGGAGATTTAACTTTGACCTATGTATCTTCTTCTATTGTACCTTCAATGCCTGAGATTCTTTCTTCCATTCTTATAGTCCATTGGTGATAATTGTGCCTGCACTTACTGTTCACTTACTTACATTCTCTATTTCCTGAATTCTCTCAGTTTGTATTTCCTATATTTCTTCTATTTCCATTTTCAGGTCTTTGATAATTTTATTAGTTTCCTTCAACTGTTTTATCTTTATTTTTCCTTATCTTTATTTAAGGGTTTTATGCATTTCTTCTAGTTTTTAGTTAGTCTTTTCCTTGATTACTTTAGGGGATTTATTCATTTATTCTTTAAGGACCTGTATCATCTTCACAAATTGGTTTTAAAGTCTTTTTCTTATGCTTCAGTTGTATTGGAATATTCAGGGCTTGCTGTAGTAGGATAGCTGGTATCTGATGGTGACATATTGCCCCTGGCTGTTGATGATTGTGTTATTACACTGGCATCCAGACATCTGAGTTTATGGTGATTACAGTTCTAGGTGGCAAATTCTTGATTTCTCTTTGTTGGATTGGTATTTTTGTTTCTAAGTTTCTGTTTCCTCTCTGGTCTTCTAAATTGTGTGGCCTGTGGTTGAGCAGGTAGTCTCCATGCAAGTTTGGGCTTGGACTTCTGTTGTCTGGTGTGATCTCTTATTGAGCATTGTGCCTCTGACTGAGTTTCAGGCAAGACTGTTCTGGGGGCCTGCTGGGCTTCTAAACTAACAGAAAGTCAATGCCCTGGTTAGAGGCTGGAGTTCTGGTGGCCTGTATGGCCTCTGGTCCATTGGGAGCATCTGTCTAAATTTTGGGCTGTGATATGGTAACAAGGGGTGGGGAGGGGAATGGGGATACGGTGGACTGCCTACCTGGTCTTCTGCAGGGCCTGCGGTTGGGCAGGGTGTTTGCAGGAGGGAACCTAGAGAATCTAGTAGCTCCAGGGTTAGGAGACCTACCTGGTCTTTTAACAAGCATGGCTTAGAGTTGGACAGGGTGTTTATGCCCAAGGAAGTGGAGAGAGTGGGAACCTTCTGGGAAACTAAAATGCTTTAAAACTAAAGTCTCAAGTTAAAAGAAAATAAAAATAAACAACTAAAGTCATGCATGAGTATCACATTACTGAAGGTCAACACATGGCTAGAGGCCACACAGTCTTACACTTTCACCTGCTTTGTTGTGTTTAACAGGTAGGTGCCAGTGTTGATCATGCGTGTTCTCTGGTCTCCTCTTGGTTTCTACTTAACACTGTTTTAAGGCAAAATATCACAATTTGCTATGAGGAATCACTTACATTTTTTGGAGAATGGAGCAACTTAGTCTGTTAGTATTTTTAACTCTGGAGGCCTCTGTGTTCTTTCCTAATGTTACAAATAAACCAGAACCAAATCTAAAGAAGAGATATGATAGTAGCCCACATAGGCTCCCGTGTTGGAATACTTGCTCCCTACTTGGTGGAACTGTTTGGAGAATATTAGGTTTGTCACTGGGGATAAACTTTGAAGTTTTGAAAACTCAGGGCATTCCCAGTAGCTTCTCCTGGTCTTGTGCTTGTGGATCAAGATGTCACTTGCAGTTACTGCTTTGCCACTATGCCTGCCTTCATGGATTCTAACCCTCTGAGACTCTAAGTTCTAAGTAAACACTTATTATTTTATAAGTTGTCTTGGTCATGGTGTCACAATAAAAGAAAAGTGACTAAGACCAGGACTTATTAGAGGATATTTTATTCCACAGCGAAGTCAGTTTACTCCTCTAATCTCCAAGAATTGTTAAAATTATTGCTTTTTTTCCTTGTTTTTATAAGCTGTCTGAATACCTAAAAGGTTGGGGCAATATATAAAGTAATTGTTTGCTTCCTAAAGGTGCATAAATCATGAACTGTTACATATTTCATTTTATTAATAATTAAAAGTAAAAACTTTCCACACTCATATATGTTACGTGCATATAGTTTTTACTAATCAGAATATCTTTCTTAAACTATTTCACTTAAATTAATGTAGTGCATGTGAATGATATGTAAGACTCTGGGCATGCATACATCATATAATGCATGTGGAGAATTTGAAGGAGATGGATGTTCCTGAAGTATTGAACTAAGGCTTGTGAATCGAGTGCTTTTACATACTGAGCCATCTTACTGGTCCTAGAATATTTATTTTTAGTAGATATTATTAATAGTTATTCAGAATATCCAGCCTGCATTTAATTTGAATTTTATTTATAGATTAATTTCCTGAGATCTGACATTTCAAAATGATAAGTGGAATAGTTCTTCGTGTATTAATTTTAACTTCCATTTCCATTACAGGAGTTGTAAAGCTTCCTCTGTGAATTCCATGAATATTCTTAGCTCATAAATTCCTAGGCACATTATAATTCTATCTCTTCTCTAAAGGGTATCATATGTCTCTTAGTTAAAATTACCAGTATACAAAAATCCTAGTAGTTAAACCGATAGATATCTTTGTGCCTTCATTTACGAATTCTCATGCTGTCTGCTGTTTGTGCTGTATTTTTCGGTTAGATATGTCATAAATTGTTAGTTCCACCTCTTTCCTGTAGTATGTTCAGCCTTCGTTTATCTTAAAAACATTTTCTAGGAAATATAGTAATATACTAAATAGAAGAGCATTGCATTATTCCTTTTCCTAAAGATAATACCTCCAAAGATTACCTATAAGCATGTGACCTTCAGTTTGTTTTATGTATTAGTCAAGGTTCTCTAGAGTAACAGAATTTATAGAATATATATATATATATGTATATATATATATATATATATTGGGTCTAATATCTATATTAGGGTCTAATATCAGTGGAAGAATGAACTTGATATTGAGGGTGAGAGCAAGCAAGCAGAGAGAGAGAGACAGAGACAGAGACAGAGAGAGAGGAGACAGAGAGAGAGCAAGAGGGGGGAGAGAGAGAAAGAGAGAGAGAGAGAGAGAGAGAGAGAGAGAGAGAGAGAGAGAGAGACTAGGCATGGCATGAGTCTTTGAAACTTCAAATCCCAACTCCACTGACATACCTCCTCCAACAAAACCAGACCTCCTCATCCTTCCTGGATAGTTTCACCAACTGGAGACCAAATATTAAAACATATAAGCCTATGGGGGATATTCTCATTCAAATCACCACATTTACCTACTATGTATCTTTCTCATCATTTGACCCCCTTACCTGCCACATCTTCTGGCTATCAGTCATCTAGCTATCTGCTCTAATCTGTCACTGTGTTTAAAATTATTCAAAAGAAAGAAAATTCCTTATCATTTTATTTATTGTTATGCTATTATATATTTTTTAAGGTAACTGGATGATTTCTTCAGCACTAATTTTCATTACTATAAATATTTCATTTAAAATGATTAAATTTAGGGACTGGAGTGATAGCTCAGCAGTTACAAGCATATATTTCTCTCACAAAGGACCTGAATATGATTGTGACCACCATGGCAGGTAGCACATAACCACCTATAAATCTAGCTCCAGGGGAATCCCAATGCCTCAGTGTCCTGGAGTACCTGCCTTCATGTGTATATACTCCCACAGAGACTCAAATATATACACAAAATTAAAAATAAGTCTTTACAAGTTAAATTAATAATTATGCTTCTCTCATTAAAACATCTTGGGTTTTGTAAGATACATTTTAATTTGTAGTAATTGATTTTCATTTGCTATTGTGTTTTACTAACAATGTATTTGTGTGTTGTCTAACCATAATTATAGTTCAATGATAATTATCATTTTATCATCACTTTCATTTTATATTAGATTAAAAAATAAATTTGTATTCATGGTTCTTTTTTTGCCTTATATCTTGTGAAATATAAGGATTCATTTCTTTATTTGAAAAGACACCTCGGAAATCATTAAGACCTAGGAGGTCAATAACATTTCAATTTATTTAAGATCCACTGTTTGGGCCCAATATGGATGTTATATAAAGTTTATGAAACCTATTTTATCTAGATTTCCAAATTTATTAGCATTCACTTGTTATTTTTTAATATTGATGTTCTTCTGTGGCAGTGTATCTTTCTTTTTTAGTCCATTCAATAGTTCACTTGTATTCTCCATTAACTCCCTTTCAATCAGTCTTGTTACAGTACTTTCTACTTCTCTCACCTAAATACCTCAATTTTTAAAATAGTGTTGTCAGCAAGGAAGTAGAACAGCTTCAATCCTCACAAATAGATGTCTTCACTGTTTCTCAAACAGACACTTAACATTCAGTTCAACCATTCTATGCCTAGATTTTTCCTAAGGAAAATCATAACACATATCCACATAAATGTCTGTAACAGTTTTGTCTGACAATCCAAACGTCATCCACCTAGAAAATATATAAACAAAACATGCTTCATTCACACAATGGAATATGATTTATCAGTAAACCAATAAAACAACTAAAAAGAGGGCATGGCATCTCACTTTTGGGATGCAAACACTCTGGAGATAGGATCTGGGGTTCAAGACCACCATAGCTGAACAGTGGGTTTTGAGCAGGCTAGGCTCACAAATTCTATTTCAAACAATAACAATAGCAAACCTTAAAGAATGATGTGGATTCATCTTATAATCATTAGGCATACTAATAGAAGCTAAACATTGAAATGTGTATCTCCATATATTTTTTATATAGAGTTTTAGAAAATCTCACAAATATATATTGAAAGAGCAAATCTGAGTTGGTTTTGGATTAATTTTGGAGTGTTGATAGTAGACAGTTTTACATATATTCAAAAGTGACAAAAATGTAGCTGCCCTTCTTTCTGAAAAATTAATTCACACATTTGAGTGCTTAATTTTACTTAATAGTCTCTTCAAATCAATATAGATTTTAACAAATAATCATATTTTATTATAATTAGCTTAAAAACTACCGCATTGCCTTTTAAGATAAATGTTGTTACCAGCGATCCCAATAGTACTACTATTCTTTCTCCTTTGTTGATGATCCATTCTTCCTCTATACTATAGTGACTTTCATTATCTGGTGTAGGTGTATTAGTCAGTGTTTTGTTCGTATAATAAAATGTCTAAAGCGAAATTTAAAATTCTATACAACTTAGTGAATACATACATACATATATATATATATATACAATTATAATTGACATTCAAAATGGAAGTCATGAAGCATCACATTAAATTTTACACTTTAAGTCTCAAATATATTTTGAAACTTAAAATTTATTTTAATTTCTTCACCACAAAAAAATCCACCAAAATTCTACAACAGAATTAGAAATAAAAACAATTAGCTTTAAATATTCTTTTACTTTTTTGAATTTATTTTATTTTATTTTACAATATAATTTAATTTTACATATCAGCCACTGATTCCCTTGTTCTCCCCCCTCCCCCCCAACTCCCCTTCCCCCCAGCCCACCCCCCATTCCCATCTCCTCCAGGGCAAAGACTCCCTGAGGATTGAGATCAACCTGGTGGACTCAGCCCAGGCAGGTCTAGTCCCCTCCTCCCAGGCTGAGCCAAGCATCTCTGCTAAGCCCCAGGTTTCAAACAGCCAATTCATGCACTGAGCACAGCACCCAGTCCCACTGCCTGGATGCCTCCCAAACATATTAAGCCAATCAACTGTCTCACTTATTCAGAGGGCCTGATCCAGTTGGGGGCCCCTCAGCCATTGGTTCATAGTTCATGTGTTTCCATTCATTTGGCTTTTTGTCCCTGTACTTTATCCAACCTTGGTCTCAACAATTCTCGCTCCTCTTTCTCACCAATTGGACTCCCGGAACTCCACCCGGCGCCTGACGTGGATCTCTGCATCCAGTTCCCTCAGTCATTGGATGGGGTTTCTAGCATGACAATTAGGGTGTTTGGCCATCCTATCACCAGTTGTAAATATTCTTTTACAACTTATGTCCATTACCTGAATTCCTCTTAAAAATTATATTTATCTTCATTTTTTAATAATAAAAATGTGACTTTTTCATACATTATGAGAAATGTGGCATATGACTCAGTTATTCATAATAATGTAATATATTTTTATGTGATTATATGATGATTTTTCTACACACAGAGTAGGACTACTTACTATATAGTTTAGAGTGTATAATAACAGTCTAACATATTTAACAGATATCTATAATAACTTATAGATAAGCTCATCCACAAACATCTTAGAGGATCAAAGTTACATATCAATTCTAACTTGTAGGTTAATGAATAGTTGTACATGTTTTTAAGGGTCAATAGGCCTGGAATTTTCAACACTCAGTCTGAGGGTAACTGTAGAAATGGACAACTCCCTAGAATATGCATCAAATAGGCTAAGAAAAGCATAAGTTACTAATTTCTATTATAGTATGTACCAAAGATTTGTAAAAGGAATAAGCATTCAGACAGAGAGTTCTCCTTTATTTTACATTACCCTGTAATTCCTTCCATTATATCTAAAATCCAAATCAAAGTTAACTCAGATTAGATAACCCCATTAACTTTTCTTACATTATCAGTAGGGCATAAACATATATATAGATGTCTAACATGCTTTTATATTTTTTCTTTTAAAACATATTTCTTTGTGTGTGTGTGTGTGTGTGTGTGTGTGTGTGTGTGTGCATGCATATGTGTGTTTGTGTGTGTACGTGTGTTACTGGTGGTCTAACCCTAACACATGGTTTTACACGTACTAAGCATACTTTTTATTCCTGATATACCTCTACTGAGTCTTAACTGATTTTAATGAGCAGATTGGTAAAATGGGTTAAAAATGTTGATTTTAACTGGATATTAGTTCTTCACTTTAAATATATCAGTAAAAAGGATAGGGTAAATAACCTTAAAAGATTTAAAGAGTTCAATGTATATTAGAACACTATATCTAGGTTATTTGAGTTAATTGGTAAGACTCAAATTTTTCTTTCTGAACCAGGCATGTAAGTAGGAATATTAATTGCAATCTCAGTAAAAGTATTTCCACATTATTTTAAGAGATTTATCAAAGTTTAGACCTCAATTTGTACCTTTAACTTTTTAATCATTTAAATCAGAACCTACTATAAAAAATGTATGATTGCCAATTTTAAATTACTGACCACCTTTATAATAAAGCAAAGTATGTTTATTTATTTAAAGCAAACATCAAGATCCATATTTCTTAGAAATTTAGCTTTATGCTGTCCTTGACGATGACAATTATTCCATTATGCTTTTTAAACTGTGTTTTTGTTTGTGTCTTTGTCCCTAGAACCAACATTTTTTTTTGTAAAAGTAGTTAGATAGCCCTGTTTTAGGCCTGGTACTTGAGATTCTAAATGCTTACCTCAAATTTCTTTTCTAAATAAATAAATAAATAAATAAATAAATAAATAAATAAATACTTCTCCAAGACATAAGACTCAGAATTCCTCGATAATGATGTCTGCTCGTCCTGGTGCTGGCATGGACGTGACCCTGGAAAAAGAAGATGTGGAGGTTACTCAGTGCAGGATGTGCACTGTGGGTGTAAGCTCTGCTGAGACAAGAGGAACACAAGGTTAGAGGGAGTCGTACAATCGCACAGGCAGGGCTGCTGCTGGCTTCTGAAGGCACTGAGGAATGCAAGACTGGGTACACCGAGCCTCGAGGTCTGGGGGAAATGTTTCAGTCTTGGATTCCACTGAACTTGTTTGTTCACAAATAACCATCATTGGGCCTAAAATAGATAAATATTGCTGCCTCTTCAATATCTATTTTATTTCCTTCGTAGTCTTTGTAAATAGATATAAACACATTTTTTAAATTTATATCTCATGTTGAAAATATATATGATGATACTTTTTCTTTTAAGTTATAAACATTCATGGCAACAACATGAAAGTCTATCTTTAATAAAAATATAGAATTTGACCAAAACTTGATAAAATATGAAAGGGGAAATGAAGCAAAGTTGTCCATATTAATATTGTGTAGAGGAAATTTCAAAGGTAAAGAAAATGGACAGATAGAACACCCAGAGCAGGTCTGATCATCTTCAAGCTGGGTATTAAAATATACATCTGTTTTCTTTGGTAGAAATGTCAAATAAAACAACAATAATAGTGTGAGACATTAACCTTGCCATGTTTTCCAAGAATGCCATAAAATCATAAGCTAATTAACATTATTAATTATTAATATCTACTTTCATAAAAGTACACTCTGATCTGAGAGGTTAATTTGTATTTGAATGATAACATGTTGTATAAAAACAATTTCCTGAAGAATAACAAACTTCACACACCCCAAATATAAAAATTAGGCAAGGGTAATGGCTGGTCAAGGTGCAGGGCTCAACCTTAAATACTAAATGCATGTTAATTCCTCTAAGTCTCAGAGAACACCATGGAAGAGGAAGAAGAAAAGAGAGCAAGAAGGTAGGCAAGAGGTCTGTAAAATACTAACAGGCATGATATGACCATAAGGCTCATTAAATCACAACAGTTATGATCACCTGCATATAGGGTCAACACACGTCTTAGCCTATAAAGATTCAATAAGGTAGATACATAAGGCCCCACAGAGAAGAGTTGATTATCACAAAGTGAAATTAAAATAATGATGGACATCTAGGTCATTTCTTATTCCTGGCTGTTGTGAAGAGAGTAGTAATGAACATGAATGATCAGTTATCTCTGAACTAGGATATAGAGTATTCACGTAAATATAACCAGAAATGATATGGCTGGATCCATGTGGCACATCAGTTTTTTACTTTTTGGGGAACGTTCACACTGATTTCTAGAGTAGCGGCACCAGTTTGATATACAGATAATGAAAATATGGTACATCTACACTATAGGATATTCTCATCTGTAAAGGAAATATTATATTATGAAATTTTCAGGTAACTAGAGCTGTCAACTAGTGCATCTCTCAACCCTTATTAGAAAAATTCTTTATTTTTACATTAAATGAGAATTAATGCAGGGATCCACAAATGCCTGATATGAAGAAAATAAAATGACTATCAAGTGATGAGCTCCAGATGGAAGTTCTATATCATACCCCTTCTACCAAGCCTCAGTGACCATCATGGAGGAGAAAGAGAAAACAGTGTAAGAGACATATGATGTAGAGGTCTCCAGCAGAACAGTATTCACTGGATATGACAATCTCATTACACACATGAACTGAAAGTGCCTGGGATTGCAAGCACAAGGCATTAAAAAAAACCCACTAGATCTCTGACCCTGCCTCTCATCAGCTGCAGCAGTCTGCAGAGTGACCCCTACACCTCACCTGTAGAGCTGGCCTTGGTGGTGTGGATGTGGGAGGACATGAGAGCAGGAGAATGGGCCTTGCCTCTTGCTAATTACTACATAGAGAGAGCTAGCTGGGGCAGTGCTGGAGAGCTCACCCTGATCTTGAGGACAAGGGAGAGCTGGCAGGCTGGCCAATCCAGCAACTACCCAGACCCCAAACCAGGACTCATACCATCATCCACCCCACCTATGATTTGCTGGAGGATATGAAGGGGTCAACCTTGCAGACCCAAAGTTACAGGATCTCCACAACAAAACAACAAGATATCCATCCAAGAGGAGCCCCAGTGGGAGCCCAGAATCTATGGTATAGCAAAAACCAGAGGCTTAAACCAGACCAGTATCTCATTGCAATGAACACTTGCAAGTGATAATACATGGACTAAAGGGTATACTGTATGACTCACTGTGTCACACTACAGTTTCCATGATGAGATTTTTTTCCCTTTTTCTTTTCTTTTCTATTTTATTTCATGTTATTTACAAGGGTAGAGGGCAGATGCGAATGGAGAAATGAGTGGGATCCAGATGCATGATGTGTAATCCACAAAGAATCAATTTAAAAAGTGAAGCAAAGACACAGAGGAAAACTGCTTGCAGACTTCCTCCTCTTAGCATGCTCAGCTTGCCTTCTGACGCTACTCAGGGTCATTGCCCAGGAGTGGCACTGCTCCCCAGTATTCTGGGCCTCTGCACATCAATCATTAATCAAGGAAATGCCCTACAGAGTTGTTATAGGCAATCTGGATGGAGCCCTTTACTTAAGTGACATTGTTCTTGCCACATAATTCTTGATTGTGTGAAGTTGACAAAAATAACAATAACCAGGGCATATATACATAATATAATTGTATTCACATGTGAGAAAAATGAAATCATAGAATTTTCAATTAAATGGATGGAACTATAAAATATACTGAATATGACAAAACATGTATTAGAAAGACAAATGACACATGTTTTGTCTTATTAATGTCATAGTTCCAAATCATTAGATGTGTATTTATAACCTGGAACAACCACAGAAACCAAGAAAGTACAAAGGCATACGTGGGGAGAGGGATATAGAAGGGGTAAGGGATAAAAAATACTAAGTATATTTGAAAAAGCCATACAAAAACACATTATGTTTATTTAAAATACACTAAGACACATTTAAATATACAGAATATATATAGAATACTCTCTATATACTATTTAACATAATCTCCATTAACAAACAGAAAACCTCATTTCAAACTACTGGTAAGATAAAGATGAGAGACACCCAAAGCAATATAGGTCATTGTCATTTCCTTTGATTGCCTTCAGAAAGTTAAAGATAAAACCCTACTGCAGAATATACCACACATTTTGGACACGGTTAGGTCTGACCTGAAAGACTTCTCCCTGAGTACTACCTTTCATAGTGCTGGAAGGTGCTCTGCAAGCAGTTGAGGAGATAAAAACAATCAATGCAGTAATGCCTGTGAACCAAATCAATGAACAGAATGACAAGGTATGCCCAGTCATGCAACAGTGACACTTACATCCAGAGGCAACCAAGAGCCATCTAATTATACTTAAAACCCACTCAATAGGAGGGGATTCATTCTTGGGTTTTCAAATCCAGCCAACTTCTCACTCTTACTTCCCTAAACCATTGTAATTTATTTTATTATTATTATTATTATTATTATTATTATTATTATTATTATTATTTATTATTATTATTATTTTGTTTTATAATAAATTTAATTTTATGTATCAGCCATGGATTCCCCTGTCCTCCCTCCTCCCACTCCCCAGCCTTCCCCCGCAATCTTTTTGGAACCATTGTAATTTCTAACTGCATCCTGAATACTTATCTTTGTACCCATAGACAAGTACAGGCCTCACCCCTCATAAAAACAAAAACAAAGAACAACAACAAAGAAGCATCTTTGTGCACCAGCAGGAGACCGTTACAGAAACTCATACTGGACAAAACACAAGAAATGACTGTGGGGTATACACCCTCAAACGATGCTCAGAGAATATTGTGGAAGACATGGCTGAAAGATTTTAAGAGCCAGAGAACCACTGTGTCATGAGATAGTGCATCCTATTTATGACAGAGAAGATGTGCCCATGAAATTGTAGCAATATAGTCATAAACAAGAACACGATGATTATACCACTTGGCATGCTGTCATAGATGAGGAAATCTCACAAAGGCCTAGCTCTAGATGAAAAGCTATAGAAAATTAATGACTGCTGAGAGAGGGAGAATCAATCTTACCCAATTGCAAGTGGTTATTCATAAACAGATACACATATGACCAACAATAATTAGACTCAGTAGGTTACATTTATGTATATGCCATGAATTTTAGAAGAAATTAGAGAGAACACTGAAGGAGTTGGTTTAACCAATTAACTGTGCCACATAATTGTCGTAATTCAGAGACTGAGTAACCTTTTTTCATTTCCAATTTAAAGGAAAGGGGGTGGACCTGCTTAGCAAGGGAAAAGCCAAAAAAGGCAAAGGGGGGTACCACTTGAACCTTATCTAGAGCCACCATAAGATATAATGATTTGAGATTTTCTAATTCTCCCTTGGCAGTCTTCTGCAGAAAGGCTGAATGTGGGTGTACCAAGAGGAGATCATCCATATAATGGATCAAAAGAACTTCCCTGGGGACATTGATCAAAGCTTGAGAAACATACAACTGGCAAATAGTGGGGCTTTTCTTCATTCATTGGGGCAAAACAGTCCATTGATATCTCTTAGCTGGTTTTTGCATATTACGTTCCTACATAGTAAAGGAAAATGATATCAATCCTGTGATGCCAGAGGAATTTGAAAAAAGCAATCCTTGTTATCCAAAACTAATATATAATAAGATGGAAGAATAGCACTAGGGTGGAGGAGGTCTGGCTCTGAAGACCCATTTTTTTCCATTAGACCATTAACTACACAAAGATCCTACAGGAGGTGGTAGCATCATAATTTCTTGGGGATAACAAATATGGGGCTTTATGTTTACTTGTGGATGGTTCTATATGCCCCACCTTTAGCTGTTCTGCAACTTATTGCTTTAGGATTGACAGCTTAGGTTCAATTATAGGCCATTGTTCTACCCATATTTCTTGATCAAAGAGCCATGTCAATGGAATGAGGCTAGGGGGCTGATCATGGTGGATTTCATGGGGGCAGTGCCCCTTAGAATTGGGGGTGCAGATCTCATGCAGGGTCTCAGACTACAGGACTCCTTTTCATGGACCTCAATGTCATCAAAAAAGGCTCTGTCATCTGTAGTTAGGACAACACCTATATCCTCCAAAATATCTGTGCCCTATAGGTTCCTAGGTACAGTGGAAATGATAGGGCAAATGGTTCCCCAATTGCCATCAAGATCCTTCCAATGGACCAAACTGGTGGTAATCTTATAATCACATCACTGATGGGGATGGGTGGTGGTGGGTTTAAACTTCCAATGAGGGAAGCAAAACTCTTTAGTCTTGGTTAAAATCTTGGCATCCATACCAGTGTCAACCAAGTTTTGACAGCTTATCCATCAAGATAGACAGTAATCATTGGGGAGTGTGGAAAAATGGGCATTGTCCAAAAGTTTTTTGGATTACCAGAGCCTCTTCTTACCGGCAGGTCTGAAGAGTGCCCTTCCTGGAGTTTAAAGAGGCTGGTGTTACAGCAGGCTGTCACTAGCAATCCTTTGCCCAATAAAATCCTTTATTGAATCTGAGATATTGAGGCCTAGGTTTTGCCAAGGTGCAATCACACTGCAAATGGCCTGGTTTGCCACATCCCCAGAAAGTTCTATCTACCTGGGGGCTCTTGGGAGTTTCATTAGAATGCTGCCTGTCAGGGAGCAGAGTGTCTGGGGAGGTTGAGTAAGAGTGATGATGGGATCCATGCTAGGGTCGAGATCTCTGGTGGCCTGCACCCATTTATGTATGTCTTCATTTTGCATAGCTGCAACCATATTATGGGTGTGGGCATTGAGCTCCAACACAGCTTTAAGCAAATCATACTAATCAAATTAAGCTTGTAGCTGCATGGGCCATTTAGCAAGGTCCTACTGAAAGTCCTGACTCATTGGCTGCCTTCCAGATGAGGGAGAGATCAGCTATGGAGGTGGGAATCCAGGGCTGGACATTGGCATTTGGGCCCATGTTGACTGAGAAGGCTTCTATGGGCCTAGGGACTGACAGTGGCACAGGCTGTGAGGGTTGTAAGATGTTTGGTGCCACGGGAGAATAGCCACCTCCTGAGGCAGGTAGGCCCTGCATTAGATCTCCTCAAGAATACCACAGTGGAGGAATAGCTGCCCAAGGAGGTAGTAGAGCAGGAGAGGTAACAGCACATGACTTAATGACAGCTGCCTGTAAGATGAATTGCTAAATGGTCTTATTAATAAAAACAAACATGGAGCTAGATATTTGGGGTAAAAACTGAGAGATTCGAAATGCAGAACGAAGCCAGCCATGTTCTTACTACTTGGAAATCCTCAGCCAAAGAGACCTACTTCCTGTATACCCATGCCTATAGGCCTTTCTATTCTGCATCTCACTCCCTCTGTCCATCCAGCTGCCTCAATTCCTGTCTGTCTGTACAGACCTCCATACCTCCATGGTTAATGCTGGGATTAAAGGTATATGTCACCATGCCTGGCTCTGTTTCCCAGTGTGGCCTTGAACTCACAGAGATCCAGATGGATCTCTGTCTCCTGAATGGTAAGATTAAAGGCATATACTACCATTGTCTGACTTCTATGTTTAATATAGTGGTTGGCTTTTTCCTCTGATCCTCAGATAAGCTTTACTAGGGTGCACAATATATTGGGGAAACAATATATCACCACAGCTGCCTTCTCTAGACAGATTTTGCTGGGTCCAAACTGACAGCTGAATTTTCATTGACAGATTTCATGGGGGACCCAAACTGTCTGTCTCCTCCTCATTGGATATCGTAGAGCTATCCAATATGGAAGTGGTGGGCAGTGATGAAAAGATTACCTATCTTTTAGAGAGAAAAAGCAAACAAACAACAATCAGAGAGAAGACAACAATCAACAGGGGTGGAATTTATATTGGACCCTTATGTATTATACTTAGTGGGAGACTTCCATGGTTTTTCAGGCCACAGCCATATGCCCACATGGTGTCTCTGGAGGAGTGATGGTATTCAGGAGCTGAGTCTTGGTTCCACCTCCTGGGATTAATCCTTATGTGAAGGTGCTGGGTGAACAGAAAATGAAAAAAAAAATGTGCCTTTCTAATGGGACAAGCAGACAAACAGAACAAACAGCACAAAAGAAAGAAAGAAATGGGGTGCCAAAGGGACTAAAAAAATACAACATTGAGGAGCCTTCTGACTGAAACACAATGTCCTGTGGGCTTGATCATGCATAGTGAGTAAAGGGAGGGAGATGATCAGAATCTGCACCAGGGCTGGCATAGCTGGATGTCTACATGCAGAAGATTGCAAATAGATCCATATCTGTCACCATGCACAAAACTCAAGTCCAAGTGGATCAAAGACCTCAACATAAATCCAGTTACACTGAACCTGATAGAAGAGAAAGTAGGAAGTACTCTTGAACGCATTCTCATAGGAGACCACTTCCTAAATATAACACCAGTAGCACAGACACTGAGAGCAACAATTAATAAATGGGACCTCCTGAAACTGAGAAGCTTTTGTAGAACAAAGGACACAATCATTAAGACAAAATGACAGCCTAAAGAATGGGAAAAGATCTTCACCAACCCCACATCTGACAGAGGGCTGATCTCCAAAATATATAAAGAACTCAAAAAGCTAGACCTCAAAATACTGAACAATCCAATTAAAAAAAAATGGGCTACAGAGCCTAACAGAGAATTCTCAACAGAAGAATCTCAAATGTCTGAAAGACATTTAAGGAATTGCTCAACATCCTTAATCATCAGGAAAATGCAAATCAAAACAACTCTGAGATACCATCTTTCACCTGTCAGCATGACTAAGATCAAGAACACTGAAGACAGCTTATGTTGGAGAGGATGTGGAGCAAGGGGAGCACTCCTCCACTGTTGGTGGAAATGCAAACTTGTACAGTCTCTCTGGAAATCAGTATGGCAGTTTCTCAGCAAATTGAGAGTAAATCTTCCTTAAGACCCAGCTATACCACTCTTGGGCACCCAAGGAATGCTCAATCTTACCACAAGGACACATGCTCAACTATGTTCATATCAGCATTATTCGTAATAGCCAGAACCTGGAAAAAAACTAGATGCCCCTCAACTGAAGAATGGATAAAGAAAATGTGGCACGTATACACAATGGAATACTACTCAGCAGTAAAAAACAATGACATCATGAAATTTGCAGGCAAATGGATGGAAGTAGAAAATATCATCCTGAGTGAGGTAACCCAGACTCAGAAGGACAAACATAGTATGTACTCACTCATAAGTGGATACTAGATGTGAGGGAAGGGATGGTCAGACTGCAACCCGCCACTCCAGAGAGGCTAGATAACAGGGAAAGACTCTCAGAGGGACACATGGATGGCCCAGTGAAGGAGAAGTGGATGAGATCTACATGAGTGGACTGGGAGTGGGGAAAGTGGCGGAGGGCGAGGAGTGGGACATGCGAACATAGGGAAATGGGAGGGTCAAGCTGGAACAGGGACAGAGTGGGAGGGCAGGGAGGAAGAGACCATAATAGATGAGGATATCCTGGGAATAGGAAGAGGCAGGGTGCTGGGGAGGCTCTCAGGAATCCACAAGGATGACCCCACCTTGGAGTGCTGGCAGTGGTCTAGAGGCTGCCTAGACTGATCTATTCTGGTGACCAGTGTAGTGAACACCCTGTCATCATATAGCCTTTGTCCAGTGACTAATGGAGGCAGATGCAGAGATCCACAGCCAGGTATCAGGCTGAGCTCAGGGAATCCAATCGATGAGAGAGAGGAGGGATTCTGCAGGCGGGGGACATCGAGATCATGATGGGAAGACGTGCAGAGATGACTGGCCACACTAGTGGAAGCCCATGAACTGTAGACTAGTGGCTGTGGAGCCCCCATGGGACTGGAGGAGGCCCTCTGGATATGGAAGATGGTTGTTTAGCTCGAACTGTTTGGGGGGCACCCAGGCAAGGCAATTGGGATCTGTCCCTGGTACATGGGCAGGCTTTTGGGAGCCCAGTGACTGTGGTGTGATACCTTGCGCAGGCTTGGCGCAGTGGGGAGGGGTTTGGACCTGCCTAGGCTCAGTGTGCCTGGCTGTGCTGAATCCCCATGGGAGACCTTAATTTGGGGAATGTGGGGATGTGGGGTGGTTAGGGAAGCAGGACTGGAGGGTGGAAGGAGGGAGGAGGGAGGATCTGTGGGTGGTATGTAGAGTGAGTAGGAAATTTCTTAATAAAGAAAAAAAAAAAAAGAATCTGCACCAGGAAAGAGAAAGTAACAGAAGCCCAACATTCAGGTACCAGATGTTGCTCTATCTTAATGACTCTCTCAGTGGAGGGGGTAAGAAGTCATGGCATCAATGATACAAACACTGGGAGTCAGTTAAAGGCAAATAGCAAACTCCTTTATTCAATAATGGGGAAAGCCTTATATACCCTCCTCCCAGCACCCAAGCTGTGTCCCAATCTGGTGGCATTGTGTGGTTGTCCCTCATTGACTGGGCACGATCTGGAACTCTGACAGTGCCTGTTGCTAGGCCTTCATGCAGACTCCATGTTGGCCCATTAGGAAGTACATTATGTTCATGCCCTGGCAACTGATTTGATCCAATTTCTTTAACACTATGGGCCTGTCCTCCTACAAACAAAATTTAATGAACACAGAGAAGTTGAGTTGGTGCCTACATAGAGCCTTCACCTCTACTGACTAGTAGTGATTAACAATACTGAAAGATATTTTACATGCCTCCAGAGGAGAAAGCTAAACATGAACCCAGCTGCTATCTTTGCAACCTGCAATGGCTAACTGTATGCAAGAAACACTGATACAATATTTGCACGAGGAGTAACCAAGTTATGATTTGATTTAAGGGCCACTCCATGCGATAGAACCCATACATGACACTACTTGGGTGTCCAAAATATTAAGACTAGATAGGCCATAGATGCAGGAAAAAAAAGAAATGCTAAGGTTCAGCTATAGGAACATAGCAAGCAAATGACTCTTAAAACATTCTGCTATACTCATAGACCAGTGTCTTGTTCAGTTATTATAAGAGAAGCATCATCCTGCAGTACGTGGGGATAAATGCAGAGACCCACAACTAGACAATGTGGAGACATGAGAGACACTGGAATTCTCAGTCCTAAATGGAATGTCTCCATCAAATCCCTCCACTAATGGCTGAGTTAATTCTGCAGAAAAGAAAGAGTAACGATCATAAGATCCAGTTTGAAAATACCAAGAAAGCAAGGCCTTTTAGACACAAAAGAGCTGATGCACATGTGAACTCAGAGAGACTGTGGCAGTATACACATGACCTCCACTGGTCTAAGCTATAAGGGGTCCCAGTGTTGAGAGGGAAAGTGGACACATGCCCTCATCCCTAACTCCAGAAGCTATCTGGAGCTCCAATAGACAACTGCTCTCAAAGGAAAAAAATATACTTTTCTCCAACATACTCTTACTAGGTACACAAACCAACACAATATGAACTTAGTGGTAATTTTGAACCATTTCTCTCTCTGTGTCTGAGCAATTTTTTTTTTACTTACACATTTTTTTGCTTGTATATTTTTAGTTTTTGAATTTGTTTTTTATGGGTTTTCTGTGTGCGGGTGTTTTTGTGTTTTAAAATCTCTATGTGTTTTTTGTGTGTGTGTGTGCTTTTTCTTTGGTCTACCCCCAACACTTTGTTTTGTCATATTCTGGTTTTTATTGTATTTTATTTTAGATGCTTGTTTGTTTTCTAATAAGAGTGAAAAAGAAAGAATGTGGATTTGGGTGGGTGAGGAAGTAGGGAGGATTTGAGAAGAGTGGGGGAGTATAAACCATGATCAGATTATAATATATGAAAAAAATCTATTTTCAATTTAAAACACTAAATAAAAAATAGAATATATTAATATTTGAAAACACAATGAATGAAAATAGGCCATACATTTGAATGTGAGCAAGGAGAGATGTATGCCAGTGTTTTCAGGTGGGAGAGGAAAGGGAAGGAAGAAATGTCATAATAATATTATAATCTCTATATACAGAAAAGAAAAAAAAGAAAAAAACTCAGGCTAATGTGGAAAGATGAAGCCAATAGGGACCAGAACAGTGACATCTAAGTAGACCAGATTCCAACAAATTATACTAAATTTTAGCTAGTGTTTTTATTAATCAGTTCTTGTCAAATGTGACTTTGTGGTTGACAAAAATTCCTGTGTGGCTCATCATGTTGAACCAAGGTTAAATTGTGAAAGCTGTGGCTCAGTTCCAACTGGAATTGCTAGAGGTTTTCTTGGATACTGTGTTTCTGGTCTGCAGGGGATACAAAGGTCATCAGGAGTGCCATTTGCCTTTCCCACACCATAGCTCTATTGTTTTTCTGCCACAAAGTAAAATCAACTGTGTGGTTTAATTAAAACATTGTAATGTTGATTGAAATCATGGGATCCAAGGACTAGGGACTGGTATATACCAGTTACCTGATACCAAATTATTGAAGATGTTGTATTCCCACACTCCTTCCACATTCTTGCCTGTCTGAAATGCTTTTCACTCATCCTCTTCCTTTCTTTTTTCCTTCCTTCATTTCTTTTTTCCTTCCTTCCTTCCTTCCTTCCTTCCTTCCTTCCTTCCTTCCTTCCTCCTTCCTTCCTTCTTTCCTTCCTTCC
>CABHPP010128477.1:0-48907 GCA_902168425.1 Peromyscus attwateri | reverse complement strand
TGGGTGAGCCAGGGAGTTTATCGGGGACATTTACAGGAATAAGGATGAGAGGTCACACACATGGGTGACTCACGTGGAGCTACATCACCAAATAGGTCATCCCAGAAAGAGTGGTGACTCACGGAAGCTACATCCTGGGGGTTTCCTACACAAGTAGCAGTCGTCTCTCTGGAAGAGTCTCCCGTCCCTCAGCATTTGCGTACTGTTTACATAACCTTATGGAGGGGCACTTGTGAATTTTATTGAGTTTCCCAAGGCTGGTAAGTTTTCTTAGTTTTCTGAGTCTTAAGAGCTCCTCTCATCCCTCCAGGAGAGAATGTTTCAGTTCAGAGGAAACATCTATGTAACATCCTTTTGCATTCTGTTCATGGGCATGTCATCTCTCTGCTTTACACAATGCTGTTCTCAGCTTACCCTGTCCTTTTTCATTTCAGTGGTTCGGCTCTTCCAGTAGTGTCTTGGGAACAGGAATTCTGTTTGTAGATATCTAACTTGTGAGTCTTTGCTGTTCTTCTACAAGTTCAAAAAACACAACTGCTATGTAGCATAAGGTGGAAAACAAAGTGAGTATTAGACATAAGCATAAATGTGCACATCATGATGACATTGTCACTAATGACAAAGGTGGTGATGACAGGGAGATTATTTCACCTGGGGACTGGGAAGATGGCTCAATGGGTAGAGAGGTCTTGTGGCACAGGTATCCTAGTTTGGATCCTTAGCAGCACCCACATGAGTCAAGCATGAAACCGTGTAGCTCTAACCCCAGAACTTTCTGGCTAGCATGTCTAGTCAAAAGAACAATTTTCTCGGTTTAATGAGGTACCCTGTCTCAAAAATGAAAGGAGAGAACAATAGAGGAAGATATTCATAGTTCAGCGGGTAGGTTTGTGGCGATGATGGGCATCTTCTACTAGACGTTCGTTTATTCCAGTTGATACTTGATTGGGTCTGGCTTCTCACCTTTCCTGTTCTGTCTGGGGACTGCTTCTTGAAGCTCCATGAGGATAACGTCTGGCTTCAAGGTTGTGCTTCACTCTCATCTTCAGGGCGTGTTCTGATGTCTCCTGTCTGTGGGACACCCCTCCCTCTTTATGCTTGTCTCTCTCTAGTCTTTCTTGGGACTCAACTGATAAGGAGTGATGGAGATTGTAGCAGGAGCCTTTTCTGAATCCTCTGTGGGTAGGGCTGTTGTGCTTCTCTTATTTATTTATTTATTTATTTATTTATTTATTTATTTATTTTTGTTGTTGTTGATATTCATCTACTCATTATATACCATAGTTTGGGCTTCATTGACCTCAGAAAAGACATGGTCTCTGTTTTTAGGATCTAGTAAATATCTGTTGAGATCTATCTTAGAATGATTTATGGTAACTGAAAATTCTTTTCAGCTCCTAGCACCGTCAGCATTTTTGATTGCTCAGTTTGGTACTGTGTCCACCTGTCCTCTTCCATTCTTTTTTTTTTTTTTAAATCCCTCTGTGAGGGTCTAGGTATTTGAACCAAGCAACCTAACCCCAGCCCCAGGGCTTCTGAGTTAAACATGTTTGAAGGGAAGTCAAAAAAGTGGAGGCAACCCCAGATCTATTTTCAGATAAATAAAATATGGTCTGCCCTCACATTGGAGTATTATTCAGCTTTCAAAGGGGTAGCCATCATGCTATTGATGAGCCTTGCAGACATTATGTTAAGTGAAATAAGCCAGAAAGAAGGCAACTGATTCTATATGATGCCACACAGCTATGAGGTACCTAGAATAGCCATATCGACAGGAAGTAGGATGTAATGCCAGAGGCAGGGGAGAATGCAGAGTTGTTCAGTTGAATGGTTCAGAAGATTGGTTACAGTGAATGTATTTGGTACCTTAAGCTGTGGATGTGGTTTATAGTCTTCAACTTACAGATGGCTAAAATGGTCAGTTTTATGTTGTGTAGTTTGTCACAATTAAAAAAAAATCAAAGAACCTGCTTCCACAGTGATACCCTTTAAAAGGAAAAAAGAAAGTGAAAGGGATTTCTTTGATGTAGCTCTTTTTTCCCCCCTTTAGTTTTATTCCTTTATATTTAAGCAAATAAATCTATCTTTGAATTGAAATATATTACATATTTTTTTCAAACCCATAGTTCCATGAGTAAGATCTTTGAATTTTATTTTAGATCCTGTTCCTTTTCTTATTGATTTTTTTGCAGATAAGATGTGATTGTGATTCATTCTCTCACCTCTTTTTCTTCATCAAAGATAATAGGGTCTCACTGCTCATCTAGAAATACTTGTATGACACTTTAAAAATTACTTTCAAGAGAGAAATAGCTGGGCAGTGGTGCACACCTTTAATCCCAGCACTTGGGAGGCAGAGGCAGGTGATCTGTGTGAGTTCAAGGTCAGCCTGGTCTACAGAGCAAGTTCTGGGGCAGCCAGGGCTACACACAGAGAAACTCTGTCTCAAAAAACCAAGAGGGAGGGAGAGAGAGGGGGGAACCAGGCTTAGAAAGATAAATGCCACATTCCCTCTCATCTGTACTCTAGATTTATACATCATGTGTATATGGCAGGAAAACAGAATGAAGAACAGAAAAGGGAAGGAAGAAGTCCTCAGCACGTGTGGGGGAGTGGTGGAAATGTGACGTGACATGAGAGCCAAAGAGGGGCCCTTTGGGAAGATAGAAGGGGACTGGCAGGAGAGGGCAGGGGGGATGAAGGCTGCATAAGAACACGCCCGTATATTTATGTATGCTTGCATTAAAATATCACAAGGAAGCCCATCACTTTTTATGCTGACCAAAGATGAGTAGGCATAGCTTGATGACCAAGAGCAGAAGGATTTGTCCTGTCACTAGTAGGGGCATGAAAATCACATTTCAGGATGTGATTTAACGTACCACAAGAGGACAGCTACTTCAGTCTTTTATTTCCCCTATTTTTCCTCCAATCACGTTAATATTCCGTCTTTGTGGAAAACCATGCGTTGCGAGTGTAACCCACTCCAAATGCCCAGAAACCCTGAGGAAGCTGTTCTTTTTACTCAGTTTCTGACCCACTATTTTTCCTGCAGAATTTATAGCAAAGCCAGAATCCCATCAGCTGAGGAGCATGTTATCTAAGAAGGGGAGGAGCGCTAGAGTGTGATGGAGTGGTGTAGACGGGGCAGGAGTGGGGGCGAAAATCTGAGCGTGTGGAGTGGGCGAGGAAGGTTATATTTTTCTTGGTGAATGTTTAGGCTTTTTCATATTACAAATATGATTGTGAAGTCAATTCCTCCTTCCCAGAAATAATAAACAAACAAATAAATAATAAAGAAATCCATCTCTTCTACTTGGCAAAACATCCAATCTGAGGTGAGATTTAAACTCTTTTCTAAAGTTCCTTAAAAATTTACTGCAAATAGAAATATCATTTACTGTTTCGACTTCAGTGTTCCATGAAGAGTCATACATGATCTACTCAACCAGTACACAGAGAGGCCTACTGTGTGTTTGGCTTTCAGAGCCTGTTCTGGTCACTCAGTGCTGGTTCCTGGACTTGAAGTCGGTCTATGGCGAAGGTCTCCGCCATAGTGGTGGATGAGAAAAGTGTGTGCTGTTTACCAAGAGTTGGTGTTCCTTCCGTGGAAAGCTTTTTACCCCGAGGGTCTGGCTTTTCCTTTCTATTAATCAGCATTTGAAATTTCTTTTAGGGTCACTCATTAATTGCATCGTGATGGTCAGTTTTCATTTTTATGCTTTAGAATATAAAATATCTAATATCATTTAGCATTTTTGGTTGCAAGAACCAGAAAATGAATTTATATTTTTATTTATTTTCCAATTTTTATTACATTTATTTACTGTGTGTGCGTGTGTGATTGTGTACATGTGTGTGTCACAGGTGTGTGAAGGTCAGAGGACAACTTCCAGAGTTGGTTATAATCCTCCACATGGGGTCTAGGGATCAAAGTCAGGTTGTTAGGGTTGATAGCTAGTGCCTGGGCCATCTCAGGAGAAAAGGAATTTATTAGGGAAATACCCCACAAAAGCGGTGGGAAGCTTAAGAAATCACGATCTCTTACATAATCAAAACTTAAAGCAGGAGTGACTTGTCCCATCAGATGTGTTTGTAACTTTTGAAGACATGTAAATAGTCAACCTTGTCCTAAGTGTGTGAGATGATCTTCCTTATGACTGGGGGTAACTGACTTAAACACTATCACTTGTTTTATAATATTTAACTTTTATGATAATTTCCTTGCCATGAACTGAATTGAAGCCCTTCCCTATAGCTTTGGAAAAATTGTTTCTGTCCTAATTTGAGTCACAGCCTGATGCTGGATTGAAGGCTGTCCCTGAGTGTTTATTAGCTGGGTGCCACCTTCCCAAGAGACAAGACTGCTTAAGTTTAATCTTTGAGAATAAGTAAGAAATTGTCGAGTCAGTAAGCTAAAAGAAGTTTCCATGGAAAAGCATTGGCTGGGGGTGGAGGACAGTGTTAGGGATCTGCATGAGATTTGATGTGATGAGCACACAGGAGCACAGGGATTGTGTAGAAGACAGGCCTCAGAGGTAACCCCAAGGGTGAGGTTATGATATCTGACCAAGAGCTGTGTGAACCAAGGCCACTGTGACAGCAGGGCAGAGGAGGGGCTGGAAAGTAGAGAAGTATGATTACAAGGAAGAGGAGTTGAAGATGACCTTGCCGCATGCAGATCAGAGCAGTAAGGACTGGAGTGAACCAGAAAAGAAGGAGAAGACAGGAGGCACGTGGCAGGGTACTTCTAGGCTAATTTGCCCTGTTAAGTCAATTGCAAAGTGGTGCTTTTAACATCGTTTGGTTTTGTTGTTGTTTTGTTTTCTCTTTTTTATTAGCTGTGAGCTCTTGAGGGTGATGGATCCTGTTGGTACAATGCTCCAGCATTAGAGCCTAGCATGATGCCTGGAACATAGGAGGTGTTTGCCAAATACTTCGTGTATAATGCTAACTAGGGATGGGTAATGAGAAGGGCCTTGTGCTCTTCTAATTGGGATGGAGGTAAAATGCACAACAAAGGAAGGGAAGCTTCAGTCAATGTCAAGTCATGTCTGTTTTCTCATGCTTCTTTTGATAATCTCTTTCTTTGTTCCTCTCTCAGGAGGAATGTGACATTCTTGTACTCAAGGAGCATTCTAGAGGGAGAGACAGGAGAGCTTAGTTTCAGCACAAGGTTGAGAAGCCTGGAGGGAAGAAACTGGAGGCCTCAGTTTCCCATGGTGCTTACACCAAATTCCTAGGCAGTGTGTAGTAATGAGCTATGTAGACCAGTAGGGGCTGCAGGTAGCTTTAACTACAGGTGTCGTTTGCTCTGTGGTGGGTCCTAACTCTCCTTGTCCATAACCCATAAACAAATACAGAGTACTTTACAGAATAAACCATTGTCTTTTAAGTACAGCTTTGTGGCTGCAGTTTCCCAGGGTGGAAAGGGCCAGCTAAAAACAGAAAGCCACAGAATGGCCCTTTGGCCAACATGTAGCTGTTTTCAAAGGTGTCAGAGAACGTTGGGATCCCTTAGCTGCACTCACCATCGCAGTACAGAAGTCATGTGACCCTGCCCACAAGGATGCCAGGATGATTCTGACTTCCCTTCCCTGTGGCAAGCCCCAGCCATCATGGCTCCTGTCAGGGTGGTTGGTAGGATGGCTCTTCTCAGGCTTGACATCATTAGGTGTTTTCATGAGTTCTGTGGGCTATGCATTACAGCATGTGCAGCAGGCTAGGTCTGACAATCTGCTCTATATGATTTGGTACTACCACAGTGGACTTCCTGGCGTAGGTGGTGTAGTTATGATCCTGTTTGGTTAAGCTTCTGGCTTCTTGCACTCAAATGTAGCACACACGGCCCTTTGATTTTGAACCTATTTTTCTTTGGATATAGTTTCAAAGTATAGGAAAGCTGCAAATTAGGACTAGAGCAAATAATTTTCACACACCCTTTGCCCAGGCTAACCCACTGTTATCATTTTGTGTCCATGTGTTCTTTCCCCAGCGCCCTGTATATAACACACACACACACACACACACACACACACACACACACACACACTATCGATAGTATTTTAAACCACATGAGAATGAGTGTTTACATTATAGACCTTTTACCCTAAATATCCAGCGTGGACTTCCTAATTCGAAGGCAAGTCTCTCACGTAACAACAGTGCAGTTTTAATATCAACAAACCTAACATTTCTTTAAACTTGCCTGACTTACTCTCTGTGTTCTGGGTTGTAAATCAGCGCAGTAATGACCTTTTTTTTTTTTTTTTTAAAGCGTGTTTCTCTTCAAGTACCAGGCCTGGGTAGGGACTTTCATCATCGTGTCTCTGTGCTCCTTTAATCTGAAACATTTTCAGAGCCTTTCTTCATCTCTGTGGAGATGTTTTTGAAGAACATAATCTTTTGTTCTTTTTATATATTCTGTGTCTACCTGCAGAAGACCTACAAAAAAAACAAAACAAAACAAAACAAAACACGAATGCCAGGGGGTAACTGGCTGCGAAGGGAAGGGGGTCAGAGGGAGAATGAAAGGAATGAGGAAGGATAATTTTGGGGGGTGAATATTATCAAAACGTATTGCATAGATACATGTCAAAAGTCACAAATGAGAAAACAAAGTTCAAGAAAGAACATTCCTCGCTTTTGCGTCGACATGTAGGACACATTATTCCATTTAGGTCCTGCATTCTAGCCGGGAATCTCATTGGCGGTGATAGCTGTTAACCAGCCGCCACACCTGAAGTCACATGATGTCCATCTGTCTTTTATTGTGATATTCATTTTCCTAATCCATGCCTGATTTCTTCCCCATATAGTCACCGTTTCCCCCTTAAACTAATAAGAAACAGGTTGTTTTTCATTCCCCATCTGTTTTGATACCTATCAGTCAGTTATTGCCCCACAGTGAAATCAGCATTCTTAAAGCCTCCTCTTTACAATTATGATGTCTGGCTCAGAGCGCAGCTCCCGCCTAATCTTATTATATGGGGAGAGCTCAGGTGGGGAAACAGAAGATGAATGAATATAAAGGGCTGAAAGGGAGCTAATGCAGCTATCACCGAGCTGCACTGAATGCTTGTTGGGTGTCATAGTGAGTGATTCTGAATAGCCCGTACTTGGGAGTTCATAATGAAGATTTGCAGTTTCACAACTATGAAAGCATCCTTTAGCTGGCAGGTTGTAGTGAGTGTGTATTTCAGTCTCTCTTCCTTCAACCCTCCGTACCTCCAGCAGCAAAGGTGGTTAGAGCCACACATGGAGACACAGTGTAGACTCACAGTTACAGGGGCTGCTGTGACTTCATGAGGAGCAGTCCAGGAGCAGGTGTCTTTGGCAAATATCTGCTGCTTGAAAAATGAAGCTCTCTTGTTCTTTGTCCTGTTTTGAGGATGAATCAAGAGGTTTCACAGGTTTGACATTCTGAAATGTCTTGGTTCATGCTGCCACTAGCGTCTCACTGACTTTCAACTAAAAGAAAAATCTGCTTTTAAAATTGTGTAATCAAGTCTGTCAGGCAAATGATTTTATGTCCTAATAACTTAGTGGCTGTTTGAAAAAACAAAGGAAAGTTATCCACCTGAGCTCACTCTTCTGTAACAATTCCTTAATAATGGGAGGTGGCAGCCCTTAGGGATGGTTCATCCATGGAATAGAATTAGCCCCCACCACCTCATTGTGTGTGTCAGTTTCTTTTTATTACAGAAACTTCCCAGCATTGTGTGACAAAACTTTTCCTGGGGAGATGCAACACATATGTTCACTCATCCCAGACAGTGATCCCTTGACAGACATGGGATCTGTCTGTCATGGGATCATGGTGGTACAGATACCACCGAAGTCCAATTTGGTGAACCATTAAGTTTTACTAGGGTTACTTACAGGAATATGGATGAGGGGTTACTTACAGGAGCAGAAATGATTCAAAGACAGCTGTATCACCAAGGGCTACCCCAGGATGAGTGACAGCTCACAAAAGCTGGGAAATGCGGAGCACACTGTAGAGCCTGTAGGCAGCTCAACCGGGTGGAGCCTGTCCTTTCCAGGGGCCTCAGTTGCTCTAAACCTCTTCCAGGCAGCTCAGCTGGCTTCTCGTTTTTTTCCATGCAGCTGATGTGGTCTCAGAGTCTTCTTTGCAGATTTTCTCCTTGAGAGTCCTTGCCGCTTGACTTCACTGTGCCTAAGGGAAAGTCTCCCAGTTTTTATTGCTTAGTCTAGCTGGGAGGGGCCTAGTGAATCTGGTTAGTTTCAGGGACTTCCTGAAGCTATTTTGAATTGTTAACCTTCCTGCTTAAGGAGCTTCCTGTAGGATGGAATCTCTAAAGAAACAGACTATACCCAGGAAGCAATTTTTCAAGGTTTGCTGTAATTTCACAGGTGTGAACTGTCCTAAGCCAGTACTTGTCATGGTATCCAACAGATGTCCAACATCGCTACATTTTGCTCAAAATTCAAAATATCCCGAAGTACCACTGTGGCACTCCATTGATGTCTCAGGTGCCTTAGTACATAGTCTGGGAACCACTGTTTAGGTAAAAGAGCTTTTCAGGCCAGTGCATATTCTATCATCCTTCCATAGCTTTCAGCCAGCCAAACATGTGTGGTACAGGTTAGGAGCAAGATAACTGTCAGAAGAGGTAAGGCCTCCGTGCATGGGTAGGAGGCAGAGATAATGGAATAGAATGATATTCACACTAACTGACAGAAGGTAGAAATTCCTTCTTCTATACATGACAGATGTCAGCTGAAGGGGCCTAACTGCGGCCTCTTGGATGATGCTCCATTGTATGCTGCTGAGCGAGGAAGAGAATGATGGCTGTTTCACTCTGTTGTTGATGAGCTGAGATGTTCTTACTTAACAGTTTTTTGTTTGGTTCGTATTTTAATTGGCCCTTCCCAAAGGTATTTATTTTCCTTGGATTAGTGATTTGTTTGTAAAACATTTCAGCATCATCCGCTTCAGACTTTGGAAGAATGCTATACATTTTCAAGAAACTAGGATTGTAGAAAGATTTATGCCTTTTCCATTACAAGATACAATTGCTGCAAATTAGCTGGGTTCCAGTAGCAGTCTGATCTGCTGATGCGATAATTTTGATTTTATGGATTTGAGCATCAGCTATGGAAAGACTCCTGATAGGAGACTTTTGAACATTTTAGCAGCTTTAGCGTACTACCTAGGAATGGCTGCTTTACCGAGCCTGCGGCTTTTAGAGGCAAGGGTTTTGGCAGATGTTTTTCCCATCAGAGCAGCAGCGTGCATGGATACGGGAACAGGAACTCAGGTTGCATGACACCTAGCAATTCTTCTAAGGGTGAGGTGGCTCGGTGTTCAGAGAAAGGGTTGAATGTCAGCAGATCTTGGCTCTCAAAAGGTCCTGGACACCAGATCAAGTTTGTCCCTGTGACATGTAGGGTATTCAGCACTTCTGATCCACTCCAGAAAGGTCACAGAACACCCTTTCTCTCCCATGAGTCTCTGGGCTCCGCTTCTCCAGCCTGTGCTGGATTTAGAGTCTGACCCCATCCTTGTTGAATGATGAGGACTGTGAGGCTCAGAGACCTGAAAGAGTGGGTCGTCTGAGGTTATACGGATCGGTACATGGAGCAAGGAAGCTGGCCCACACCACAATCCAAGCTGCCAGAGCACTTCCTTTCAGTTCTCAACAGTTGAAGGATTTTTGTGACCAAAGAGACAGATGGATTATGACAGTGAACTTGCAAGAAAGTTGAAATGGCACTTGTTAAATATTTGGATTCATCATAGACCTGGAATGAAAGATTCATAAGGACAAAGCCTTTTAATCTACTATTTGCTGCCCAGGACACAGTCTGGTGTTTGGGGAACTCAGTGAATTTGTCAACAGAGAACATAGTGGACTATAATTCATGTCTTTGAAAATTATTTACACTTACTGTATGGAAGAAGTACTAAATTCTTTCTAATTTTTTTTGTAGATGAGCTTTATTTAATAATTTACTAAAATCAAATAACAAACCAAAATGTTAATGTTTATAAGAATTCCCAGGGGGCTGGAGAGATAGCTGTTGGTGGTGGTTTTTACTCCTTTTTACTCTTTTGGGAGGCCCACCGCCCAGCTCCCAAATAAATCACATAGGGAGGCTTATTATTACTTATGAATGCCCAGCCTTAGCTTGGCTTAGTTTCCAGCCAGCTTTCCTTATCATAAATTATCCCATCTACCTTTTGCCTCTGGGCTTTTCCTGTTCTCTTACTTCTGGAAATCTTATTCTTACTCCATGGCTGGCTGTGTAGCTAGGTGGCTGGCCCCCGGAGTCCTTCTCCTTTTCTGGCTCCTAGTTCTCCAATCCCTCTTCCCAGATTTCTCCTTCTATTTATACTCTCTGCCTGCCAGCCCTGCCTATCCTTTCTCCTGCCTTGCTATTGGTGAATTCTCTATTAAGCCATCAGATATTTTAGACAGGAACATAACACAGTTTCACAGAATTAAACAAGTACAACATAAACAAAAGTAACACACCTTAAAATAATATGCTTCTACAGATGGTTCAGTGGTTAAGAGCACTGCTTGCTCTTCCAGAGGTCCTGAGTTCAATTCCCAGTAATCACATGGTGGCTCACAACCATCCATAATGAGATCTGTTGCCCTCTTCTGGCCTGCGGGCACACATGCAGGCAGAACACTGTATACATAATAAATAAATCTTTAAATTAAAAAAAAGAATCCCCATCAGCAATAGTTATACTTCGAGTGTAATCATGATATCAATAATCTTTTGAGACATCTAGCTATTATTTTAGCTATGTATATATATATATATGTGAGGCTGTATGAGTTCATGTGCATCATGTGTGTGCATCGTGTGTGTGCAAGCAGCCAAAGGGGACTGGATCCCCAAGAACTGGAGTTACAGATAGTTCTAAGCCGCCTGATGGGGTGCTGGGGACTGAACCCCAGTTCTCTACAAGAGAAGTATGTCCTGTTAACTGCTGCCCCATCTCTCCATGTCCCAATAATTTTATTGTCAGTAACTGAATACCTTGTCTATGGTACTTTGTGCATGTCTGAATGTATACATTTTAATATAATGTTTTTATTTATTCTTTGGAAATTTGATATATGCATACAATGAATTTTGTTTACTTTCCTCCTTCAAATCCTCCCAAACTTCATGTCCTTAAAAAAAATAAATAAACCTTTGAGACCGATTAGAGCTACCCATGCAGAAGTAGGTATGGTGCTGTCCACTGAGCATGGTCAACTTACTGCATACTGCACCCTTAAGGAAGCTACTCTCTTTTCCATTTTGCTGTATGTTTTTAATATTGGTCACGAATGGAATGCAGATACAAAATGGATTGTAGATACATCTTTTACTTGTGTTGAACATTTAAAATTCTGACTCCCCCAAAAGGAAAGCATGAGAGGATAGCCTGTCCTTGATAATTAGGGCATCAAACAACCTTGAGGTTGGAAGGTACCATGCCTTCTGGCATTCTGTTGTGAAGCATGGACAAGAAATCATTGCTTTTAATTAGGATGTACAGCACGTGGGGCTTCTATATCTTCTCTATGTCAAGACCGAGCTACTGCTGAGAATATGGATTATCTGGCAACACTATCCCATCAGTAATATGTGTCCAGTTTCATTTTATTACTTGTGTTTGTTTCTATGGGGAATAAATTAGGAAAGTGCTGTGGTGTTTGGAGGGCCTTTGCAGGTGGGCGATATGAGAAACTGGATTCTCACCGCTTGGTTCTGAACTAGTCTGCAAATGGAAGTTGTTTTTAGCAAATTGCTTTTGGGATCCTACAGCGCATAGCGAAATCCAAAGGTCAAGAACATGAACATGGTTCTAAACGAATATTTTCACTGCACTGTCTTTCCAGGAAATCTGTAGAGGCAACTAATGAGGAGTCATTACATTATATTCCCAAAGGTGTCCTCCAGGGATTGCCAGTGTTGTGGGAGCTTTCCAGAACTTTTATGAGCAGATGAACTTGGCAATAACTTACGTGGCATACCTTTAGCCCATAAAAGTTTGGAGAATTCTAAAGGAAAAGTAGACACATTGTTTAACTGCAGGTTCTCTAGATTTTCTCAGAGCCTTTCTAGAATGATGTCTGTTTCTTCACTTTTTAGTGAATCCCACCTGACCTCAGCAGCCTTTGAGCAGTGCACCCAGGGGATCCAGGCTCTGAGGTTAAGCTTCACCTCTCTAGGAGCTGTAAACTGAAAGTGCTTTCCTCTGACTTGGAGCTTTAAGAAGATAGGGATGCAAAGGTGCACCCCCAGAGACGTCTGTATGTCTAGGGCTGGTGCTACCTGCAGCTTTGGTGAACGCAGCAGATGGTATTTTATGATCTAGAGCTGAGAATTACTGCGTTTGGAAGAGGTTTCTAGGGACCATTTCATTCCTATAAGACTAAGACAGGCATCTTTATCTTGAAAGCCTCTCTCTGTGTGTGGGTGTTTGTGGGGGGTTCAAGTGTGTACTATATGTAACACATGTGCATTTGTACGTGGAGGTCAGATGTCAATTTCCAGTGCTCTTCTTCAGATTCCATCTACCTTGTTTTCTAGGACATAATCTCTCGTTGGTCTGGTACTCACCTGCCAGGCTAGGTTAGCTGGCCAGTGTGCTCCAGGGACCTGCCTGTTTCTCCCTCTTCAACATTGAAATTACAAACACACACCACCATATCCCTTCCCCTCCTTTCTTCCTTTCTCCCTTCCTTCCTCCTTCCCTCTCTCCCCTCCCCTCCCTTCCCCCCCCCCTCCCCTCCCCTCCTTCCTTCTTTCCTATTTTCCTTCCTTCCTTTCTTTCTAACACGGGTTTGGGGATTGACCTCAGGTCCTCACGCTCTCATGGCAAACCCTTTACTGACTGAGGTGTTTTCCGGTGCCATCTTGTAAAATCTTTTAGATACCAAGTGTATTTGCTAAAGGGAATTGGCCTTTGGGTGGTAGAGAGGTCCTCTGCCTCCTCGCGCCTCTCCTTGTTCTCTAGTTGGGGCTCTGGCACAGCTCTGTGGCAAGTCCGGACTTGAAGGCCACCAGAAGGCTGTAAATAAGTAGTTAAGAATGAGGACAATGTCAAGGGGCTTTCCAAAGCCAGGGCAGCTGAGGCCTGAGGCTCTGCTTTGTCAATACAACTGGGTGATTGGGTAAGGCATCGGCAGGTTGGATGTTCTCTTAGAGAAATGGGCTTTGTTGTGGTTCTTTTCATCTTGGACTTCATGCTTTACTGTTCTCTAGAATCTCCCCCATTGGCCCGTTGCCATGAGAAACCAGGTAGGAAACAGTGTAGCTAATTAGCAGGTTTTCATAGTCACCTAACAGGTAATTGATACAAAGACCTCAAAATGTTGATCTTTTCCAAGAAGGTTCACAGGTGGGAATACATACTCCCAGTGGGTTACAGGGATTGATTTTAGCTGCAAGACTTTTGTTAACATTTTTAGAAAATGCACAAGCAGCTAAATATTTGATCAGAGGAAGGAGAATGAAGTTTGGGTTTATGTGGTTAATAATGTGCTTTGATGAGGGCAATTTATGTTTAGCCTGTGGTCATATGTGGTCACTAGCTGCCACTGTTTCCATGTGTCCCTAAAAGTTCACATGTTGGAAACACAGTTCCCCCAAAGTCATATGCTAAGGATATTTTTGCAAGTTATAAGTTGTTGAGTCTCAGGTAGTTTGCTATAGCAATAGAAAATGGACCGAGACACTAACTAACCTTGGAAGCAGCCCCTTCTTTTAAACATGAGGCTGGAAGAGAGACCCTTTGCTGGTCTGCATTCTTTTAGTGGAGTTATGGAGCTATGGCCTTAGGGTAGGCCAGAAGAAAGGAAGACAGTCAGTTGCTGTAGAGTGTTCCAAGTGCTGTGTGACCTATTTTACATATAACTCCCTCTTTATTCTCTTCTACAGCCCCTGAGGGATAGTTCTTACTAACTCCTTAACTGAAGATGAGCTATGGAGACCTGAGATAAAATAGCTTGTCTGAGGGTATATAGCTAGAGAGTGATGGAATAGAATTTAAATTTAAATCTACTCAGTCCCAAAGTCTACTTTGATGTCTGCTGCTCTGTTCTGCAGTCAACGGCTGCCATCCATCTTCATGGCCACCAGTCTTGCTTCAGAAGGTCTTGCGATAGAATGCAGCAGTAAACTCATAATTCTGATATAAAAAAAGAAAGAGCTGCCTTATAATGCTTGACTGCTGATTATATATAGTGACTAGTCATGGATAGAGACTGAGTTATGTATGGTTGCAGTCATGATGCATCCCTCTGAAAGACAAAAATGCAGTACCACATCAGAGGACCTGGTTAGTTCATCTTGTTTAGGTAATACTTCCTCTGATTTTTGAATAGGCAGTTAATGGTGTTCATTAGCTCTGTGAAGTCTAGAATTTAGTGGCATTAACTAGAATTTTATAATGGTGTAAATCCTTGGAGGAGATAAACAACCGCTATGTGACATAAAGCTAATATAAATATAATAAATATTAATTTAGTAAGGTTAACTGTTATGTTAGCCTAAGCTTTCTAGTAAGTCAAATATTCAGGTAATTCTTAATCTGTCAGAAGTTTTTTTTTTTATTTTAACTTGGTTTGTGGTCTAATATGAAAATAAACATAGACTTGAAAAAGCATGGTATAAATAATATTAAGTGTCTCCAAAGTCTAATTACAAAATACCCAAATAACATTACTTAAGAGGCACCTGAGTCCAAATATGCCAGTTTAGAGATCACAGGACTTCTCAAAGTGTTAGCTTAGAGAGGTCACCATTTGGTTTGACTCTGTCAGGTGGATGATTTTCAAATCTTTCACACCTATTGGATGGGAGACATGGACTCATCATTGTAGATAGTGTCATATTACACTGGACTATTGTGTGTGCGTGGGTGTATGTTGTTATGGTTGTGCATGTCTGTGAGTATATCCAGATAGTGTGTTACATTGGAGCATTGCATGCATCAATGTGCTTATGCATGTGTGTGAGTGTATGTAGATATTGTTGATTACATTTGAGTGGTGTGTGTGTCCAGTGTGCTTGCATATTTGTACATTGCATGTGAAGATCAGTGGACAACCTCAAGTATTATTCCTCTGCTGTGGGCTGTTCTGTATGGCAAATGTGTTGCTAATAAAGCACTGATTGGCCAGTGGCTAGGCAGGAAGTAGGCGGGACTAACAGAGAGAATAAAAAGAGCAGGAAGGCAGAAGGAGTCACTGACTGCCTGCCAGCCAGCAACCGCCAGGACAAGCAGCATGTAAAGATGCCGGTAAGCCACGAGCCATGTGGCAAGGTATAGATTTATAGAAATGGATTAATTTAAAATATAAGGACAGTTAGCAAGAAGCCTGCCACGGCCATACAGTTTGTAAGCAATAGAAGTCTCTGTGTTTCCTTGGTTGGGTCTGAGCGGCTGTGGGATTGGCAGGTGAAAGAGATTTATCCTGACCGTGGGCATGGCAGGAAAACTTAAGCTACATTCCTCAGCTACTGTCTACTTTTATTTCTCTAAGGCAGGGTCTCTTACTGGCCTAGAACTGATCAAGTAGGCTAGGCTGGCTGGCCAACAAGCTCCAGGTATCAAACCATCTCTGCCCCCGAGTACGGTAATCACAAGAGTATGCCAGCACACCTGGCTTTTTTTTTTTTTTTTTTTTTTTTTTTTTTTAGCATAGGTTCTGGGGAATCAAACTTTAGTCCTTCTGCTTGTTAGGAGAGAACTTTACTGAGTAAGTATCTCCCCGCACCCCCATGGAGCATTTTAAAGAAACAGTAGAGTCAAGCCTCTCATGTGCAGGCTGTTAGGCTTGGCTTGGTTTATGCTTCTAACGTGTCAGCTAATCACAAGCAAGAAAGACACACCCTGCGGGCTGCAGAGTGGTGTGGCTCATGCTCGGATCACTGGCCTGAGTCCTTGCAAACATCTTTTTTTTCATGTGAGCCCAGGCTTTAATGGCAGAGCCATCCAGCCCATGTTTTCACAAACTCAATGCAGAAGCAGGTGGACAGCTGATTACAGAAGCATTTGATTCCCGTGATATAGTTATTGCAGAATAAATGATCAGTTTAAACCCAAATGTGGAGGCTCTGTGGCTTGTGCAAGGCAGTAGAGGATGCCTGAAGAAGGAAAGAAGCTGCTGCTGAAGGGCTGCACTGGAGTATAAACTCATTGAGGCCTGTTATCACAATTATAACAGAGAGTTGTAACAGTGGAGAGTCTTAATGAAAACAGCTCTCTGCTAAAATATCTGTTTATCACTACTAGGAAGGTTTGAGAAAATTTAGTATCTTGGTAAGTTTATGGAAAGGATCACTTGCAATTGTGTCCAGCAGCTTTATTTTTTATTATCATTCAGGCTGCTCTGGCATTATATATAAACAACACTTTTCACTGGATACAGTGTAACTCAGACTTGACCCATCTCCAAAACACATACATCACTGTCAGCGATTGCCCTCCAGGTAGAATCTAATTCCTCATTCCAGATTTCTAGATGGGAAATCGTTTGAGGCAATTCAAAAGGTACCATAATGATGGCAAAATGATATCAAAACATGAAAGTCATTTTTGTTACTATGCTGCCAGTCTCCAGAGTTAGCATACACAGGGGGACTCATTTAGTGATAAGTGTTAAAAAATTTACCACTTACCAGGTCAAGAAAATAAGGGGAAATACTGGCTTATATAAACAAACATGGCCACCTGTCTTCTGGTGTGCCTTGATCTGGGGACTCAGATCTCATGGCTCTCTCCTTCTTCTTGTTGGCTTCACTTTAAGGAGTAAAAATGCTAGAGCATCTTAAGACTTGGGTGAAAAATGAGCATACTTCTTTCTCGGTAGTCCTTGCAGAGTTCAAGAATGACTTCCCTTGGTAGTGACTGGGTCGTACATCCACTTCTATGCCAATCACCACAGTCAGGGGGGTCTCATTACTCAGCTCACCAGGTCTGGAGGGGTGTGTCATTCCTGAAACAGATGATTTCCTCCCAACAGATGTCATAGAAAGTGGTGAACATAAGAGGTGTTTCCAGGCTCTTCAAAATGCCCACACCGTAAGGAAAACAAGAGACAGAAATTTGTCTCCTCTATCTCCACACTACAGAGTCGCTAATGCACAGTTAGGGTCTGAATGGCCTAAGAGGTCAGTCTTTCAGTAGGAGTGTTGATTTTCCTCTCATAAATCAAATCTCTAGCTTTTTATGAAACTTTAATCTTTTCTTTTATTCACTAAAACAGTATCTAAAATGTCCCCAGCCCCCAGTTGAAGGCATATGTAGTACTGATAACAGCCATCGTCTGAGGGCGGTCGGTGTTCTGGCACAGTTGTATTTTTTATTCTAATTATTTTAGTTCTATCATTTCCAAGACACGTTTGGATAATAGAGAGAACTGAAGCAGAGCTTGGACCAGTAAGCAGTAACCTTTAAACATAGTTATGTGGATGCTTTTCCACTTAGGTTCTTTTTCTGTCAATAAAGATAAATAATGTTCTAAGCTGAGAGAAGCATAATAGACTGTCGAGTCATTTGAAGTTTTAAGCTACATGTCGACTGTCTATGTGATAAGGAATCAGTCTAACCATACAAGATAATGGTTGACTTTTATTTCCTACCTTAAGGAGCCAGAGTTCTAGAAATTGAAATGATGAATATGGATTGCTGTGTTGTTGGTCCTCAGCAAAGGACGCATTTTCTAGGTTCATTTTCCGAGTTGAGGGATCATTAGATTTCAATAAAATATTTTCTCCTTATACAATGAATCACAGATTTCTAAAACAGAGTAAAAAGAGATTTTGTATGTTAAAACCGATATCTAGTAGAATTTTTCCTAAATTGACATAACATTTTGAGTTGGGGCCTTTAGGAGAGACTCACCTGCACTTTTGTCCTTACTTGAATCATAGCAACATGGATAAGAGAGGCCTCATGCTTCCACAGTGGAGCTTGGAGCTCCGAGTCAAGCGTGAGCATGCCATTTCCCCTCCCTGCCGCCCTCCCTCTCAGCTCAGCTGTTCTGTTATTTGGGGGAGGGGTCTAACTTTGTTTTTAATGTTAAAGTCCTATTTCTTTTTTTAAATTTTTTTATTAAGAGATTTTCTATTCATTTTACATATCAGCCACGGATTTCCCTGTCCTCCCTCCTCCCATCCCCCAGCCTTCCCCCCAATCCCCTCCCCCATCCCCACCTCCTCCAAGGCAAGGTCTCCCCTGGGGAGTCAGCAGAGCCTGGTACCTTCAGTTGAGGCAGGTCCAAGCCCCTCCTCCCTTCACCCAAGCTGAGCAAAGTGTCTCAGCATAGGCACTAGGTTCCAAAAAGCCGACTCATGCACCAATATTTTCTTATCTGAATAGTTTCCCCTCCCTCTACACCTCCTGGTTGCTGGATATCTCTCTCCTATTCAGATCTGCTCCCTCTCTGTCTCTCTTTGGAAAAGAACAGGCTTCTAGGAGATAACAACCAAACATGACAAAATAAAATAGAATAAAATAAAACAAAAACCATCGCATTAAAGATGGACAAGCCAAGCCAACAGAAAAATCAAAGATACCCATGAGAAGGCACAAGAATCAGAGACCCACTTGTTTGCATACATGGGAGTCCCGTAAGAGTACTAAACCAAGAGCTACAGTATATGTGCAGAGGACCTGGTGCAGACCTGTGTGGGCCCTGCGCTTGCTGCCTCAGTCTCTGTGAGTTCCTTCCCCTCTGTCTTTTCTTCTGCAGGCTCCCGGAGGGCTGAGGGGAGGGATGTGATGGAGACATCCCGTTTAGAGCGGTGTGTTCTATGGTCTCTCTCTCTGCACCATGTCTTGCTGTAGGTCTCTGTATTTGTTCCTATCTAGTCCTAGCTGTTCTTGAGTTGTTTTTCTTTGGGTAAAATACTCACTTGTTTTCTTAAATTCCTCCTAAATGGAGTTGGAGGTGCTTAATCCAGAGCTTGGGGCCTTCCCTCAGTTTCAGAGAATTCTCAGCGTCACATGACACTCACTTCTCTAGTTGTTCTTTCTTGCCTCTCAGTGCTTCTGATTAACTACTTTACATCACCATCTATTTCCTAGAGTAGCCCCCTCTTGCAAAGCCATCTATTTTTCTTGTAATTGTTATAGCTCCCTTTGATTTTTTAAGATACAGATGACTAGTATCCGGTAAAAAATTTCCATCTTTATTTCTCAAGCATAGTAGTGATAGCATTTGACTCTGGTCACTGTGACACATAGGTCAGCTGCGATCCTCTCTTGCCTGTCTTCCCTCCTCTTGCTTTTGGCCATTTGCTCCCCTCTGTTGCTGTTATTTGTAATTTTTTAATCAGACATTCTATATTTTATATGTAAAATTGTAGAGGGCTGTAGAGGCGTGGCTGGTAGGAGCACCGGAGACCTGAGCTCCATGCCCAGCTCCCACACGGCAGCTCACAAGCATCTGTAGCTCCGTCCCCGGGTGTCTGATGTCCGCCTCTGGCCACGGCACAGGCACGCCATTCACATGGCACACAGACATACCTGCAGGTGAGGCACCCATCCATACACATTGAAAAACAAGAGAAGAAAAAGCAGAAATAAAGGTCGAGTGCCTGCATGCCGGTGTCCTCCTCGGGAAAGGGTTTAATCTTTCCCCGTGGAAGACAGCAGAATAAAGCTGTTCATTCAGAGCCATTCAGTTATTTCAAAGATCAGAGCAGGAATTTGGGTTTGGTTTCGGTCTTGTTTTCTTGACTCCCAAGGCACAGCCCAGTGAGACCTTGCCTGAAATCATGGGATGCTTACTAGGGCCCTTTGTCTGTGGTAGACCCTAAAGTTCAACTCCCAGGTAGACTAAGGTAGCCACAACTTGTGCTTGGGACTTTAGACCCTTGACAGCAGCTTTCTCACAGCTTTAGATCTATCAAATCCGTTAAGTCAAAGCTGGAGAAGAAGGCTTGGGTTGTTTCTAAGGGTTCCTTCAGGTCCTCAGCACCTCAAGTCCTTGTTGTACGGGCTGACCTCAATTTCACTTTGGTCTTCTCAGCTTGGGGAGGCTCCTCAGCTATGGGCCACGTAGAAATTGATTGATGAAGGAAGCAAGATGCAAAGGGAGAGCTCTGAGCGCTGTGTTTCCTCCGTTCCCTCAAGTCCGTTTGTCTTGATTGAAGATGAGGGCTCGAACCAGCACTTCCTTCTTTTGCTTTTGCTTTTCCTTCTCTTTCATCCACCTTTTGTAATTGTTCTCAGTGGATAACTCAGTGGAGTTTTCCAATTATAGTTTGGAATTATGCAATCTAAGGTTTTCCATAACTGCAGGGTATGCGGGAGTATTATGTGTTTGTAACAAAGGTTTACTTTAGGAATGGAGGGTATGTGAAATATTCTAACTCTATTCAAGTTGAAATCATGATATTTTTATTTAGTTGCTGTCTTTTTCTTCTTTGTAGCTGAATAGGCTAGAGGTTGAGATAATGGTAGAATCCCTACCACTGAGGACATCTCTGTCCTGTAGTAGAGATACAGACCTGTTTTATCACTTATCTCCATCTACTTGTACACCTCCCTCTCTGTGGAATTACAGGTTGTCCTGAGTTCTTCAGAGGGAAGTAAAGGCTGTTATAAAAGGGAGTGAGAAAACAATGCGACCAGGAGAAAGGGTTTTAGAGAACATGTCCACTTAGCAGTGTTGCCCAAGAACTGAGGATTGGAAGGGGTTATCCAAGCAGAGAGGGCTTTCTAGAAGCAAAAGTCCATGCACAGGCTCAGAAGCAAGAACTTGGTTTATGTGATAACTGATAGCATGTCACTGTGTCCCTGGCATTTCTGGAGTGAAGAAGACAGACATGTGGGCAGTGGGGGATAGAAGAAAGGAATGGGGGGGGGGGGTGAATTTGGGCCTTTATAATTTCTCCCAAATGCGGTTGAAGCCACTTCATGCTTAGGTACTCAGGTTCTTCTACTATACCTAAATCACCCCAGAAGCTATGTGAGCATTGCAAGACCAGAAGAGAAGGTCCATTTAGGAATTTTTAATAGAAAGAACATATTAAGCTGGCAAGAACAGGCTTGATCCTAACTGAAAGGCAGAGACGTAAACGATAACATAAAGAATGTAGGTGGTGGTTCAGTCTAAATGTGAGAGGCACTGGGATGATGAACATCTTCCTCTTGGGTGAGATGGCTGATTTATAAATACAGGGAGGGTCTCAGGAAGCTCCTGAGTGTGATATGTCCTTCCTGCCCTGCATTATCACGGCCCTTGCTGCTGACCACATGCTGGCCCAGCTCGCGTAACATGGCTGGGACTCTGAGAGACATAAAAAAAAAAGTCTATGTGATAAATTCTTGCTCTAAATGCCAGTGGCAAACTATCTACCTATAGGAACATACAATTTAGCAGGCATCTGCGGCCTGTTTGTTGCACTGTGCCCCAGAGGTGGCCTCTGCCTGCTGCCCGCACCTGAACTTGAAGGCGATATCTGATCTGGAAGCAGGCACCAGCCCTTTGCTGAGTGGAAGCGAGCTAGCACACTGCGTCAGTTTTTCCGCCGCTCCGCTCCGCTCTGTGCAGCCACACCTACACGATCCATTGGTGTTGGACTCTGCCAGGCCCTTTATTTCACATTTGAACTGTGGCAAGGGGCTGGGTAACTGCTGTGAGTCCAGTACTAACAGCTTCATTTAGTCCTTGGCTGTGAGTGCTCCAGAGGAGCTGGGAGTCTTCTCAGCCACCTCTCTCGGTTTACAGTTAAAGTCACAACAGCTTAACTGCAAACACTGTTCCTGTTTCTCAGTCAGATGTCTGGGAAGTGGCAGATCCTGGCCCCATCCCCATTCCATGTCATTTTTAAATCCAGTGGGGCTGTGTTCTGTTTGATTTAATGTTTTCCCAGCCTAAGGCAGAAACCTGATCCCACACACGCAACAGGATGGACTGTGCTGCTAACCGCCAGCTTTAGCGAACTTCTCCTTGCTGTGACCAGATGCCTGACAAGAAGCAGTTTAAAGGAGGGGTTTGTTTTGTCTCATGGTTGGAGGGTACCATACCGGCCTATCATGGCGGGAAGGGCATCTCAGCGGGAGTGTGAGGCAGCTGATCACCCTGCGTCTGAAGTCAGGAAGCAGAGAGATGAATGCTGGTGCTCAGCTTGCTGTGTGTGTGTGTGTGTGTGTGTGTGTGTGTGTGTGTGTGTGTGTGTATGTGTGTGTGTGTGTCCAAAGGGTAATCTTTGGCATCACCCTATCTCCTGGAGCTTGCTGGAGCTTGCTGATTACTTAGACTGGCTGGCCCGTGAGCCCCAGGGATTCTCGTTCCCTGAGCTGGGCTCATAAGCACCCCGGACTAAAGATCAGATGATGCTTGAGAGGCAAACTCTTAACTGAGCTGTCTCCATAGCTCAGTTTCCTTCTTTTTTTTTTTTTCAATCTTGGACCCCACCCCACAGGGCCCTGTCTATATTCAGGGTGACTTTGACTCATCAGTGAAGCCTCTCTGGAGACACCCCCACAAACATGCCCAGAGGGGTGTCTTCTAGGTGATTCTTCATCTGGTCAAGTCTTCGGGGAAGCATCACATCACTGTCATTTCATTCCACACCCCTAGCCCCGAGAGTAGAGCTGGGGCACACTTCAGCAAGGCTGGCAACAACTCCAGGACTATTGCTAGGTGAAAAAAGAGGCACAACTTAGCCAAACTTTTCCTAGTTAAAAATAGAAGGAAGCCCTAGGCAGAGGGGGTAATGGGCTTTTTCTTCTCAGAGCAATCTTTGTGAGTGAAGTTTACCCATCTCTCTTTTCTACCAGGAACTGCAGAGTTTAGTAGAGATTGGATGGTCCCAGGCTTCTGACCTAAGTAAAGATGGAGGACAAGTGGATGTTGACATAACCCACGGGTAAGTGAGTCTGTTGTGTATTCTTTAACTGGATGTCAACGCAGGGGTTGTACGTTCTGGCCTGCCCCAGTGTGGATGGAGCATAGAGAGGAACACTGATGAGCGAAGTTACGGTTATTGCCAGAGATAGAGGATAAAACCCAAATGCATGGGCTCTGGGGGAGCCACGGATGGCACCCCACTCATGGACCTGCCCCTGCATTGCCCTTGTTTGGTCAGACTAGCTTGCACTCTTTATCGGGTGGGATAGGAAGATTCCTCTGTCAAAGTGAAGGGGCTTCTGGCTGACAACTGGAAGTGTGCTAGAAGATGTAACCAGATGTGGCAAGAGCTCATCACTACTTAAAATGGCTGCTCAGAATTGAGATCCCTGCCAGCAAGACTTGTCGGGTCCCTCTCCATATCAGTTGGGATGACCAATGGACAAACAGTGACAGTCTTACCTTGTGGAGTAGTGGCCCATCTGATCAAAGAATGGGTCACAAGGAAATGACTCCTAACAGCTGAGGTTGGGATCTCCCCAGGTTTGGCTCTTCTCCATCATCAGAGAAGAAGGAGAAGTACCCTTCCTTTCCCTCTGTCCACCTCCCTCTCCTACCTCCCTCTGCCCACCTCCCTCTTCTCACCTCCCTCTTCTACCTCCCTCTGCCCACCTCCCTCTGCCCACCTCCCTCTTCTCACCTCCCTCTTCTCACCTCCCTCTGCCCACCTCCCTCTTCTCACCTCCCTCTGCCCACCTCCCTCTGCCCATCTGAGCCCTTAGCTCACTAATCTGAGATCCCTACAAGACAGAAGTGAACAGTCATGGGCATGGCATTGACATATGGTCCTTTTTAAAAGAAAAAAAATATTTTTATTTATGTGAATATGTCTATATGGGTATATGCCATGTGTCTGCTGGTGCCTGTGAAGCCAGAAAAGGCACTGGATCCCCTGGAGCTGGGATTATAGGCGGTTATGAGTCACTTGACGTGGTGCTTGGAACTAAACGTGGGTCTTCTGAAAGGGTAGGTAGGAAGCACTCTTTATCCCTCAGTCATTTCACAGAACTGGGGGTTCTTTTTTCTCCTTTTTTAGTTACTTAAAAAATTACCTTTATTTTTAATTAAAATATAATACCTCATTTCTTCATTTCTAGTTCCTCATCAACTCTTCCCATATACTCCCTTGCTCCTTTTTGAATTAAAGGCCTTTTCTTTAATTATCTATGTACAGTACATGCAAATATAACATACGTTTACATATAATATACATATATGTGCCTAAATGTATAAATACAACCTGCTCAGTCTGTTTAGTGTTACCTATGACTTCAGGACTGATCAGTTGGTATTGGATGCCAATTGGGGGCTCATCCCTGGGGAACACAGTTTCTCCTATTTCCAGTCTTCCTAAGTTCCCTATAGTTCTTTGTCTAGGGTTGGATGGGGCCCCATGAGATTTCCTACTTCCACGTTGGCATATCTGTTGATGTTGTGCCTATTTGGGTCTGTTTTAGGCAGCCAGATAGTTAAGGTTTTACGTGTGAAGCTTCCTCGTCATTTTCAGGATACAGTTAATGGTCCTTATGAAGACTTTTGATTCTTAAATTCTTCCCGTCACACAAATAAAATCTAATGAACTTCCATGAACCTGTCACCCATCCCGATGAATACTAACACTTTGCCAGTCTTACTTCGTCTGTCCCTTTCAAGCTCTCAGTTGTTAAAAACATTTGTGTGGGGGTCTTACTCCGGGGCCCAGACGGCCTTCAACTCAAAGTGCTCTTCACCTACCTCCTATTCCTAGCTGTCTTCTCGAGTACGGAGGCACAGGCCTGTGCCACCATCCCTGGCTATTTAAAAACTTTTGTAGAACCACTTTAAGGCAATTATCAGGCATTATGCCATTTCACATATAAATACGGCCGTATACATTTCTAATTGAAAAATACTTTATTTTCACAACCATTACAGCATTATTGTTCCCAAGTGTATTGGTTCATCATACCGTGCAATACCTAATCCATATTCAAATTTCCCCAGAGGCTTCAAAGTTATCTTTTTATTGTTTCTTTTCAAATTCATATGTGAACACAGCCCTCACTTTACATTTTATCACTGTATCTTGTAACTTTATTTTATTATGCATTCAGTCCCTCATTCCTCTTTCTTTCTCATGGCTTGCTTTGATGGAGATGTAGTTCATTTTTCCTATGGCAGTTCACCCTTCTGATGGATAGCCTCTGAAAGGAATCCTGTAACTCATTTCTCTGTCTTGGGTATAATCTGTGAGTTGGCACATTGTCTCAGCAACCTGGTTAAATTCAATGTAATTTCTTTTAGACAAGAGTGCTTCCTAAGTAGCTGTGGGGTGTGTGTGTGTGTGTGTGTGTGTGTGTGTGTGTGTGTGTGTGTGTGTATCACGCTATTTTAATTATCAATATGGATTAATATTTTTGGGTACACTGGGAATTAAGGTCCTTCACTTTCCAAGGGGAAAGGATATCCAGAGTGTAGCCAGGGGTAACAGTTACTGGAAAAAGTAGAACCTCTGGGTTTAACAGTCAGCCGAGTCTCTTGGGCTGCTCTGGCTGAGGTGTAATGGAATTTCTCACCAGGGATCCAAATTCAATACATGTGTGAGTTGGCAGACAAGATGGTTTTGAAAATAAGCCACAAGCTCTGAATGATCAGACTATGGACAAGAGGCAGGGCTGTAAAGAGAAGATTCTGGACACAGCCTGGCCTCTTATCCTTAGTCTTTCTGGGACTTGCCGGGGATGTAATTGCTGGGCTCCCTTGCTTGCAGGGAACCAAGCAGAGGCTGGAATCTTGTAGTTCAGGTGGAGATATGTGTATGGTTGCTCTGTGGATTCTGGCACCATGAACGAGGCTTTCCTGTCAGAGTCTGCCTGTCCTGCCAGTGTTTGTGAAGAAAGTGAAACTAAGTGATTTCTGTTTGTGTGCCAGAGATGGGCTGCCTCTGAGAGCAACTGGCATGTTCTCTTTGCTCTGTCTAGTAAATTGACCTCTGTGGAAGGGACCCCCGTAGTTTTTTTCTTTCTTTTTTACTCTTTGCTCTTTGGGGGCCTGCAATCAAGCTCCCAACTAAATACATGGGGACTCATTCTTACCTATGAATGCCTGGCCTTAGCAGGGCTTGTTTCTAACCAGCTTTTCTTAAATTATCCCATCTACTTTTTGTCTCTGGGCTTTTACTTTTATCTATTCTATTTCTCTTTTTTTACTCCATGACGGGGTGAGTGGCTCGGCAGCTGGCCCCTGGCATCCTCCTCTTCTTTTCCTTTTCTCATTCTTCGCTCTTCTCTTTTTCTCCTTCTATTTATTCTCTCTGCCTGGCAGCCCTGCCTATCCCCCTCCAGCCTAGCTATTGGCTGTTCAGCTCTTTATTAGACCAATCAGGTGTTTTAGACAGGCAAAATAACAGAGTTATTAGAGTTAAACAAATGAACATAAAAGAATGCAACACATCTTTGCATCATTAAACAAACATTCTAAAGCATGAATGAATGTAACACATCTTAAACTAATATTCCACAACAGACCCCAGGAGCCAGAAATGGATGCCAGATTCCAAGGGCTATAGAGGTGGTTTTAAGACAGGATGGCCTTAAATTGCATTCACCAAAGGCCTGGGGATTGGCAAGAGAGATGCTTTCTGGATTGGGAGAGGATTGTTTTGTTTTGTAGTGATAAGGATGGAATCCAGGTCCTTGCACAGGCTAGGCAAGAGCTAAAGAACTGAGCTACACCCCAGCTCCATCTCCAGGATGGAGACACTCTTTCAAGGTTACCATCCAGCAGCTCACACAGGGCGGAGTAAGCATTAAGCACTCTGGGCCCATAGAATTGGTTGCCAGCTTTTGATAACATCAGCTCCAGTAAGAGCTGTCTCCTCCTCCTCCTTCCTCTTTCCTTGTATTCAAAAGCATGTGGGGATTAACAGCTGCTGAAGGCAATCCTGATGCTCAGCCTACTTTAAGGCTTGGTCTGAAACCCATCTAAACTTGGAAGGAAGAGTTGGAATTCTAAATATTACTATAAAAATGGTTGGCGTATTTAATAAGTTTAAGTGATTCCTAATGACCTCAAGTTGAGCAGGAAGGTACTGGCACCTGCTGAAGTTTTCATACAGAACAAAAGAAAGGTCACCTTCCAACCCCTCCAATGGGACTCTTCAAAGAGCAAAGGGAACATAAGATGTTTTGATCATATCCTTGCAGCCTGTTTGCCTAGCTTTCTGGTAACTTAGCTGGTTAGTGCTTGAATGACAAAATTGGTAAAGGCTAACATGCTGGGTGAGGAGAAGGTGAACCAAGCTGACTTCATCTCTTTCCTGCCTTCAGATCAAAGTGCAGCCTCAGAGCTCTGTAGCCAGGGGCACACATCCTTCAGATGGCCTGTCAGTGCCAAGTGGAAAACTGGCTTTCAGTCATTTCAACCTTGTTATCATCTTGTGACATTCCAGCTGGCTGAACAAGTGTGCTTTTGACTCAAAATGCCTCATGCTGTCTTCTGATTCTTTCGATGTGACTTTCAGGGTCACGGAAATTTTGTAGAGAAAAGTACTCCAGTATGTCTTTGGAGGGTATTCACCTTTACTGAGGTAGAGTGAACCGCTGCTTCCTTTACTTCTTTGAGAATGATTATTATGATGAAAAAATGGCCACACATAACAAACTTTTTCATTGCTGCACCCAAAATATGTGATAGGAACAAGAAAAGAATTTTTTTTTCTGCCTCATGGTTTTAAAGGTTTTAGTCCTTTATAGAGGGGAAAGTGTCCAACACAGTGGTGTGGTCTGTGGTGCCGGGAACATGGAGTAGAGGCTATACAGTACATTAGGAAGCAGGGACCAGGCTAAAACCTTTAAAGGTCCATTCCAACCTTCCACAAGTGAGGCCCCAAACCCTAAGATCTTACAGCCCCCCAAATTAGCACCACCCACTGAAGAACAAGCATTCATAAAATGAACCTGGCCAGGGGAAAATTTCAGATTCAAGCCACACAGTCTATAAGCATTTAATAATCCCACTTCTGCTGGTTTGCTTTGTTTGAAAACCAAAAGCCCCCTTTTCAATGTTATCTAACCAAAGGGCACAATACTCAATGATTTTATTTACAACTGGGTAAACAAAGTCAGCACTATAGGAATACTGTACTGTGTGTGCTGAGTGAGAGCTTGTTCGTCATGGGTAGAGCATACATATCAGTGACTCTTCTGCTGGTCCAAGTAGCTTCAGCTGATTTATTGGTGTTTGAGCCTTAATTATTTTGCAGATCAGGTTTCCCTGAAAAACTCATGAATATTGATGCTTTTTTGATATCCTGGCCCAACCAGTTCCCAAAACTACTGTAATTTTTCTATTAGTCTCACTGTCTGGCCCACTATCCTATTCTTTCATCGACTACTCACAGAGACTGACAAGAAAAGGAGGAAACGGATAGTGTCGATTTTAAGGTTTTTATACATTCGATTTGGGAAGTTGAAATTCTGTAAACTTTTACGTCTTCTAGGAGAGATGCTGAGCTGTAGGGAAACTGTTCTCTGAAAGTGAAAAAAAAGTTTATGAAAATGTTATTATTTTTGAGGGAAAAGAGGTGTTTAACTTCTTGCTGCTGATTTTTTTTTCTGGTTACTGGGCCAATTTTGCTATTTCTAATACAAGAAAAACACTTGATGGTGAATAATTTGCTCTAGTCAGGTAAAACACAAAATTATAATGTATGATAGATGTGTTTCCATTCGTGTGGAAAGTCATACTGAAGACCATCCAAAATACAGTAGTGAATTGTTGGTAAAAATGGGACAGGCAGTTTTAATCCACATTTTAAATGAATCATACTTCTTTGGAAGCCCTTCAGGGGGCATGTGGCATCTTCTAAGAGATTGATGGTGGTCCTCTGATGCTGGTTCTCATGGAAGCAAACATGGAGGGCAGAGGGTTGTGCTCCATTTTGCTGAAGGATCGAGGATTTTCTTTAAAGCTCTCTGAAAGGTTCTTGGCTAATTTTCAAGAGGTTTGGCTGTGACAACTGAGGTAATGTTATTTAACATGACTTTCCAGAATTTTTCAAATGCTGGGGATTTCATCTAGAGATACTTATATAATATAACTTCATTTCTGCTTTAGCTATTAATAATGTATTCAGTTTCTCTTTTAATGCAAATGATATATTAACCATATCAGTCTCCAGAGGAAGAGGTAGCAACTGGAAGTGGTTGATTTGGTGGTCCTTATTTTTGGCTGCTCCCATTGTTTTTAGACTTTGATGTAATATTGCTCACATAGCTCCCACCACTGGCTTCTGTAATGTTTAAGTGGTGGCTTGATAGCTCTCTAGTTAGGGCCTGGCCCAGATAAGATAGAGGGTTTAGCAGATGGGCATATAATGTGTATCAACCGTAGAGTTCCATGAATTAGATACATCTCTGTATGTGTCTTATTAACCACGCAGAGACCTCAGTGATAGCTATTGATTGGAACAAACTGAGGACTTTCATGTACAGACATGGGGTGCTATTGTTTTTAAAAGCAGGGCTAAGGATCGAACCTAGGGTCCTGTACATACTTCCTCTTGCCACTGCACTGCATCCCTGGTAGATACCCATCTCTGTGTCTGTCCTGTTACCTCTGGCTGCCCTCCTGTGTCTGTGTTTTGGATAGGTTCATTTTAGATGTTATCAGGGAGCAAACAGTTGATACAGAAACTATGTAGGGTAGATTAAGATCCATATTTGACTGGCTGAAGAATTCTTTCAGACGATCCAATGTCCAAGTTATAACTAACAACAAAAGTATATTTAATGATGATTGGCTTCCCATAATTAAAGTGATTAAAAAATATTAAGCAGTTGAGAAACAGTGTTTTTTAAATTTTTACCTTTTTAATGAAGTATCAGTAAACAAAGCACAGAAATCTTCAACCTACAATCCAGTGGAAATTTACATATGATACACATGCTTGCTTTCCATATAGATCAAGATACAAGTGCCAAGTATGATGGGACATGTCTAAATCACAGCACTTGGAAAGCCAAGGGGGACTGTTAGTGTGGAACTAATATGGACTGCATTACAAGGCCCTATCTAAATAAATACCAAAATAATCTCTAACACACACACACACACACACACACACACACACACACACACACACACACACAGAGATGGACGGACGGACATACGTACGTACATACACAACGACTTAAGATTTGTTTGTTGCTTTATGAGTTTGTGTGCACTTCTTAGTATGTTTGTATAGCACTTGAGTTCAGATGCCCATGGAGGTCAGAAGAGGCCATCAGATTCCCAAGAATTAGCGTTTCAGGCAGTTGTGAGGCACCTGGCATGGGTGCTGGGAACTGATCCTTGGTCTTCTGCAAGAGCAGCAGGCACTCTTAACTGTGGAATCATTTCTTCGGCACCCCACAGTGATTTCTTACTCGCCTCTCTCTCATATTTTATAGCCCCTTGCCAAAAGAAAACCACTATTCTGACTTCTAGTCTCAACCAGCATCCTGAGGACGTCTTGTTTATTCTGGAACTTCATACAAAAGACACCATGAAACATATACTCCTTCTTTCTGGAGTGTATACTGGAGTAAAAATATCTTTTTTGTTGCAGGGCCATTCCATTGAGTGAATATACTACTATTTAATTGTCCATAATTTTATTGATGGACAGTCTTTTAGTTTTAATAATTTTGTATTAGTATGTGCATATTATGGGGGGCTTGGACATGTGGAGGTCAGAGGTTACTTTTGTATAGCCATTTCTATCTTCATACCTTTACATGAATTCTAGGGGTTGAACTCCAGTCATCAGGTTTACATTGTAGCAGGGAAAGAAATGTCTTATCCACTAAGCCATCTCACTAGTCCTTCAGTTTTTTTTCTTTATTATTTTGAATAAAGCGTCTCTGAACATCATGTACATGTTTTCTGGTGGTCATGTCTGTTATTGAGTTATAGAGTAGACAGACACTTACTTTTTAGGACACACTGGTAGACAGTTTTCCAAATTGATTATGTCAAATTAGACTCCACCAGCCAGATATGTGAATTCTAGTTGATTGTCAAACTTGCCAACACTTGGTATTGTTAAGGATCAATTTTAAACACTTTAAAAAATGCTAGCTCTAAATCTGAAATACAAAGTTCACATCAGTTCAGTGACATTTTATTTAACATTTATTTAAATCAAAATTTGAATCACAGGTGTCATTATTATTGCATGCCTTCTGGGTTCAACATGCTTTACTATGGCATGAGGCCTCTAGAGAATAAGATATAACCTCTTCTTTCAAGATTTCCATATGTCAGGCATAGGGTGCCATAGACAACAGCTCACCAGCAGAACAAGTCATGTCCTTACTCCCCTGTCAAGTATGTCCTGCATGTTTCCAGCATCTTTTCACTTTTCCTGCGGCCCTGGGAGGTCATTAACACTGTACTTTCCAAGATATGTCCCTGTGTCAACTTGTCTGGCTAATAATGGTGATGTGCATAATGATATGTTGCAGATCTGTCGCCCTGAAAGCACCCAACACTCTCCTCTACCTATCAGGATTTATTCCCCCAAACCTTGTTTGTGAATGAAGTAAATTAAGTTGTAGTATTAAAGCAGGATAATGGCTTGTTTGTTTATCTCTTCCCAGAAGTATTTTCATTTTAATAGTGGATTCTAGGAGACAGTATCTCACTCAGCTCCAGGGAATTAATGAATACATGTTTTGTGTGTTTCAGGCTAATGGAAAAAATTAAGAATTTTTTGTTTTTTTTTTTTACAACATTTATTTATATATTTTTGTGTGAAAACTTCATGCAAGTGTACACTGTATCTTGGTCACATCCTCCCTATGACCGCCCTCCCCTCATGCCCTCACTACACCTCCTTCCCAACTCCATATCCTCTTTATATTCTATAGCCCGTTGAGTCCAGTTAGTGCTGCTCATATGTTCATGAATGTGGGGGTCATCCCTTGGAGCACAGGCAACCTGCTAATGTCCACTCCCTAGCTGAAACATGCCACTCTCCCTCTCTCCGTATCTGTCAATAGCTCTTCAACTAGGATTAGGGCTTTGGGAGACACTCCCTGCTCTGTGATGGATTTTTAACTTGATTCATCTTGCACAGGTCACATGCAGGTTTGAGTTCATGTGAGCAACAACCATGTCATGTTCAGAGGCCAGCATTTCACAACACCCCTCCACATCCTGCATCTCTTACATTCTTCTGACCCTTCTTCCACAATGGTCTCTGAGATTTCCTTATAAATATGACCATAAATGATGCTGTGCATTTTGCCTACATGTGAGGCATAAAATAAGGCAGACATGTCAAATCAGTCCAATGTAAGGATGAACTGACAGGAACATATATGTAATGGCTTTGGCCATTTAATTCTGAGTGGACTGACTGAAGAAAGTCTCAGATGCATTCATTTTATAGGTCTTACCTGATAAGATAATTTTTCCAAACAGATTCTTCTTTATGCTCACAATATAATTGAAACATTTAAAGTATTTCTATATGTCACAGATATATAGTACTTAATATGGAAATTCAAATTAATAGGATGGCTGTGGAGTCCTTCAACGAGAGGAGTGACCTGATCTGACGGGAGGGTCCCAGCGCCTCTGGTGTGGAGAGGGTGATGGGATGCAGAATGAAAGTATGGAGGTGGGAGGGGTCGGCAGCCGTGATCCCAGAAGCAGCCACAGCAATAGGAGATGTCATCAGCTTGACTGACATTTCGAAGCAGTGCCGATAGGATGCTAGATGGTGGAAGATAGCCAAGAGAACAGGAAGAGAATCAGGGAAGATTCCTCTCCTGGTCTGAGCAGGGCTGTGGATAGTATCTTCCTTTTCTGAGAGGGGACCGGCTGAGGAAAGAGAAGTCTTGGAAAAGAAAACAAAGAGGTTATTTGTAGGTACGTTAAGTGGAAAGGGCGCTGTATCTGAAGTTTAACCGAAGTCTTGTGGGAGCTCTGGGAACAGGAGGATCGTTACGTTATTTGACGGTACCAGTGTAACATTGCCGGGAGCGATAGAGACAGACCTCCAGGCTCAGCGACAGCTCCTGTGTGAAGCTGTGAGTGTGGATGAGATGAACTTGGCAGAGGGAGAGGAGAGCACCATAGTAGCAGTCTAGGGTCTAGGGGGGATATGTTTGGAGAGAGCTGAGTATAGGCTGAGGCCCTTGCACTGTTTATGCAAGAAGGTTTAGCACTCCTTTACAAACTCCTGGGAGTTCCTGTAGACCTCTGACGAGTAGGAGTTCTAAGTAGGCTTGTGGGCAGAAGGCAGGACCCACAGCTTTGATGGGTATATTAAAGGCATGAGAGGGACAGGGAGACCTTGGGAAGCCGTTGTGCTAAGTCACAAAAGGGGTCATGAAGCAGGATCTGAAGTAGGACAGTGGCAGTTGGAAGAGAGACAGATCTAAAAGACATGATAATGACACACTGGGCCGGGCTCCGACTCTTTTGACACCAATGTGGAAGCGGGTATTGACAGGGGAGGAGGAGCTATCGGTGACTCCAGGCCAGTTAGGAGCAGCTAGTGGCTTCTGCATGCTAAATACCTTTCTTATTACTATTTTTATTGTACAAGCAGCTTCAAAACCATTTTTATTTGTCTAGAGAATTTTGATGATATAAGTTAACTTAATAGCCGTTTCAGTGACTACAAAGGGCCTCACCATGAGCATGTTAAAGCCCTGGATCTGTAGGATATAGCCCATCAGGATTCCAGCCTCTGGTGTAGCTGTGGGAAGACTAAGGTTTGTGGTAGTGGAGAGCTCCGAGCAGCCCACAGCTGTTCTCCTTCCTTGTGACCCGTGTTTGCTGCCACACACTTCCCCGTAGGAGTTCCAACCAAAAGGGCTCAGGGAACAGAGGCCTGGGATGGCCCTTCCAGGTGATCAGAGACAAGGGATGTGGGAACTGAGGGGACTTGTGGGGAGAGATGACCCTTCACCAACCGATCTGGGCCCTGTTCCAGCTCTGATGCTCCTCATCTGTCTATCGGCCCCGGGACACTGCTCTCTTCTCCTCTCCCTGCAGCCTTCCTTCGCTGCCAAGGCCTTCCTCACTCTTGGCTCATTGCAAGTCGAAACAGATTCACAGCTTGTTCCTTCTGCTCTTGGCCTTCTCGTCGGTTTGGTGACAAAGCAAATGGGTTTAGAGAGTCCCGATTTTCATGCTTCCTGCCTTTTCTTACTTATCTATTTGTCTTGGAAAGGAAGGCAAGATTCTCAATCCTGTCCCATTGTGGGACCTTTGGTGCAACAATGCAGAGTGACTTCAGCCACAGAGCAAAGCAATGCTCAGCACTGGACTTATTCACAGGCTCTGGGACAGAGCAGAGTGGAAGGGTCCCAAGCAAAGAGCCCAGTGGGGTCACAAGAGGAGCTAATGAATAGAGAAAAGTCACCATATTATTTTCAGTGTTTCTTAGTACTCTCCATTCCTACTGAGTTTGTTTATGATAATGAAATATTTATTCAACATCTTCCTAAATTTTTAAATTTACATATTTGATTTGCTTATTTTTATTATCAATTACAACATACATACTCAAAACTCCACAGATCATGAGTTATAAACTGTTAAACAATAAGACTATCAACATTTCATTAACTTAGGATGTGGCCAGCCTAACAAAACTCTCCATAGTTTCCTTCTTGGCCACTTACCTTCCTCCTTCACAGACATACACCGCACTAATTTTTAAGGTGATTTTCTTACTGCCGACAATAATCCCATTACTCTCTAAACAGATCATTTTATTTGTGTTGAACTATGCGTCATTGGAGAATGCTTGCACTTGCTCTCCAGGGTGTTATTTTTCTGTTTTTGACTATTCTTGTCGCTTTACATTTTCATATACACTTTTAGGATCAACTTAGTCAAGGCCTACAACCCTAACATAAAGTTTGTGGGATTATGTTGAAAGCTTAAATTAATTTGGAGAGAACTGACATTTTTACAAGATGGGGTCTTTATTTGAGACCATTTAAATGTCTTACAAAGCTGGACTTGTTTGTGTGTTTGTTTTTTCTCACAGACTTCGTGTGCCTTTTATTAGAATCATTACCAGGCACTCTGTAGGTTTAGAAGCTGTTGCAATTGCTAACTCTTTTAGGATTTGACTTTTTGCGTGAGGCCGTTGAGGATTTCATTGGCCTTTTTGCTTTCTCCTGCTGGGGCAGCTTCTGTGACCATTCAGAGTGCCCCATGTACTCCGTCTTCCATTTAGGAACAATGCTGGCTTGTTTCTTGCTTTCTAATTTTTATACCATTTGCTTGTGCCTTCATATCCTGCCTGGGCCCCAAAGGGATGCTGAAGGCTGATGGCTGGCCTTCCTCTTGCTTTTGATAATGAAGGGAAGTTCTCAGCATTTAACCATGAAGTATGATGTGCACATAGTAATTTTTCATGTGTAATTTAATAATGGGGGATGGGAGCAGCCTTCTGTTCTGACTTTTCTAAGAGCTTCAAGTCATAAAGGTTGTATTTTATCAAGTGTATTTTCTATGTTTGTTGAAATGGTTATATGCTTTTCCTGTTTCCAGCTGTTAATTAGAGAAGTTAAATTCATGCTTTTGATGTGTTACCTAGTTAGTAATTGTAAAATCAACTTTCTCACAATGATATTTTATGTATTACCAGATTCAGTTTGATAAAACACTGAATAGGGTCTTTGTATCTACATTCATGGAAGAAATTAGCCTGTGATTTACCTTTTCATACCATTTCTGTTGTTTGTTAAAATGGGGGCACTGGAATATTTTCATCTCATTCTGAAGTTTCCCAAAGAATAAAAATTAAGTTTAAAAACATACTTGAGTAATTTTGTTTAAAAACCCGTTGTCTTGGCATAGAGCTATTTGCCTGTGCACATGATTCAAGAAATGTTAGATACTTAGAAATTGTCTTCCTTTGGGAAACTTCAAATCATGTTCAGAATGTTTTCAGTTTGACAAATATCAGTTATTTCATGGAAAAAAAACAGTATGTTCTTTCAAAACTTCTTCAAAGAAATGCTGGTGACTTGGCTCTGATGGCCTCATCTTTGGATGAAACATTATTTTTTTAAAGATAACTACAGTAACAAGTTTCTCAATAGTGCACTCCAGTTTCTAAATTAAAGGTCAGCGTGGAAAGAGTGTTTCTCATCATGAGGAACCCATGACACTAATAGTTTAAGTATTGAGTCATTGCTTGAACAGTGCCTTGTCTAGACCAAATTTTCACTTTTGGAAGAGAAAGACAAGTATTTTAAACTAAAATTCAAAATCTAGGTTAAAGACACATGATGTAAAATGTACAATTTTGACTGATGTTAATTAGCTTTTGGATCCATATATGTGTGTTATCTATACATATATGATACAAGTACATACACATAATGATAGATATGTATATAAGGATCTTCCTCTCTACTAACACATTTTCAAGAGTGTTCAGAAACCACTTGGAAGCCCAAATGGTGCAATTTCCTCAGCTGGAGGCAACCTTGGCTCTCTAATTATAGAAAACCATTTGTTTGGTAAGAACTGAGCCCAGGACATCATATAGACTAGGCAAGTGTTCTTAGAATATTGTTTCTGATGGGCATGAGTAGAACATGCTTTCCTGCTCTTGGGAGGCAGAGGCAGGTGGATCTCTATGAGTTCAAGGCTAGCATGGTCTAGATAAAGAATTGCAGACCAGCAGGGTAATGCTGTGAGAGCCGGTATAAACAAATGAACATGCAAACAAAGGAAAAATGGGTGTTATTTTTGTTGCTATTAAAAGAAAACCCAAAACACCCAAGTCTTGGGGCTTAACATAAACAGGAGCTTATTTGTCTCACCGTTTCTAGCACGCTCAAAGTACAGTACTGCCACCCACTCATCTCTGATGAGGTCCTTCTGGATAGCAATGTGGTGGTAGGGTGTGTGAGAGGGGCAGATGACAGGAAAAGGAAGGAAGGAAGGGATGGAGAGAGGAAGGGAGGGGAGAAGAAGGCTGAATTGATAAAGAACTACCCCCTTCATTACCCATTCTCGTGAGAACTAAAGCATTTTGAGAGCTCTGTGCTAATTCCTTATGAAGACAACTCTGCCATTAAGGCCTTGGCTCCTAATGGTTGCACCACCTTGATACCAGCACATGGGTGAGGAGGCCTCAAGCATGTGAACTTTTGTAGAACACATAACAAACCGTAGCTAGTCATGAGAAGGAGGTGCACGCAAGGAAGAAAACAGAGATGACAGGGAGAGTTGTATTGGGCAGGATAGTTTGAAAAAGATCATCAAGGGCCTGGAAAGATGGCTCAGCAGTTAAGGGCACTGACTGCTTTCCCAAAGAACTGGGTTCAAATCCCAGCACCCACATGGCAGCTAACAACGTCTGTAACTCCAAGACCTGACACTCGCACACAGACTTACCTACAGGCAAAACACCAATGCACATAAAATAAAAGTAAGTAAATTTAAAAAAATCATTGAGAAGGTGCCTTTTGAGCAAAGCCTGAATGAAAGGAGGAGAGAAGCCCTATGGGTAGTTGTGAGAAGACTCTTAGAAAAAGAGAGCAGAAGGTGCATAGCATTCTCCAAGCATTTGCTCCTTTCCAGGAACAGCAGGGGGTCTTATTTGCTAAAGCAAAACTAATAAGGGAAGATCTCAAATTACAAGGCAGGCTATGATACCAGTTGCCAGATCACCCAGGGGCTTGTAGATCAAGGGTAGAACTTCTAGGCTTATTTTCAGCGTGACAGGAAGACATTGGCAAGGTAGGACCATTAAGTCAAGCTGAATATTCTGCCTAGAGTAATCTGAGAAGAGACGTAATGGAAGAGGTACAGAGGTGACTGCCCATTGCGGTTTTACAGAGAGGGACCAAGGATGCAAGGATGGGGAACTGCAGGGGTTGCAAGGTAAAATGGAGGCAGCTTGTTTCTTTCCCCTCTGCCCTTTTAAAATTAATCTTTAAGTTTGCATCCAGAGTAACAGATCTTATCATGGACTTCTTGACGACAGTGAAGGCAAACAGTATTTACAGAAGACTCAGGTACAGGATAGCAGACAGACTCCTAGATCAGTGTAGTTATGTAAATGCTCTGGATGAACAGTGCTCGATTCCAGGCTAAGTCTTTTTTGTCGTTAGACTTGTCTAAGTTTAAGGGCGTATCACTATGACCATGGGGTAACTCTGAGGGTTGATCCAAGCAAATTATCCTGTAAGAAATAAACAAGAAAGAAGGCGGCAGAGAGAATCTATTAGCTAGTGGCTGGGTGCAGCAGATAGAAGCTTGCATACAGAACAGATCCAATAATGCTGAGTTCTCCTTGTGCCAGCTCATTAAGTTGCCAAGTGACAAGCAGCACTGTTTGTCAGCCGTCCCCGTTGCCGTGGTGCGCTGACACCAAATACTGATTCTGTATTGATACGAAAGGCAAATCCATTGGATTTCAATAGTACTGATTGTCATGCATTTTTTTCCCTTCTGAAACAAAAGGCACATGTTGAAATAGCATCTTATTCAGAAATTAAATACGTGTTTTCATGTACATTGTTAAAGGGAAGCAGGGACATGCACTACAGACCATTCGAGATGACATGGTTTACAAGGGGACAAGTGATAATGAGCGCTTCTCTTACATAGTTTCTGTGACTCCTCCTGTGACCATGTCGCCAAGGGGATAAATGTTTCAGCAAATGTGTTTCTAGAATATTACATTTCTAGTAGTTTCCGTGTCAGCTTGACATGGTACACCCTAGTTTAGGCAAAGGTGATACAGGTGACTGGAGAATGAATTTTGTAAGCAAATCGAAAAGCTAGATCTATTTCCCTGGTATTGGCTGTCTAGTACATGCTCAGTGAAGTCTAAGACAGCTGCACAGCATCACACCACACAGATAGATTTGAATGCCACAGATATTCCCTGTAGCCGGCTTCAAGGTCTTCCTTGATTTCTGTATTGCATTCATTAGGAATTGTGCTGTATTTAACTGAGTGGACTTCGAATACATAATCTCAGTACTCAGCCTGGGTCCTTCCTGAGCTCTTCCCTTTGGAGCAGAACTCATGTGCATCTGAGTTTCTCTCTGTCTTCAACCTCTACCCACTTGGCTTCCAGAAGACTAAGTGTTCTGGTTCTTTTCTTGCTGTGTTTATGTTTGTGTGTGCGTGCGCACGTGCGTGTGCGTGTGTGTGTGCGTGTGTGTATGGGAGGGCAGGGGGTCCATGTGCATACATGTACAAGTCCATGTAGGGGCAAGAGAACAACCTGGGGTGTTATTTGTCAAGAGCCATTCATCTGCTTGAGACAGAGCCTCTCACTGGCATGGAACTTGCCAAGTAGTCTTGGCTGGCTTGCTAGTGATCCCTGGGGATCAGCCTGGCTCCACATCCACAGCACTGGGATCACAAGACTGTGACAGCATGCTCAGCATTAAAAAAAAAAAGTTTGTTTGTTTGTTTGTTTGTTTGTTTGTTTGTTTTAAACATGAGTCCTGGGGATTGAACTCAGATCCTTGTGCTCGCAAGGGAAAGCACCATACTGCCTGAGCCATCTCCTCAGCCCTATCCCAGCCCTTTTGCAAACCCCCTCCTCCCTTCAAGATTGAGTCTTCTCTAGGGTTTCATCCTTGGATCACTCTTTAATCCTACCACCTGATCGCTAGACAGCCTCACTCACAGGTTTGGTTTGAACCTATGGACTGTCAAACTGTCAAACTGTCAAACTGTCAAATCAGTGCTGTAAGCTTTAACCTTTATACCATGGACATGGCAGACTCTGGAGGGTCTGTGCTGCCTGCTCTATTTTATCCCTCAGCCCTGAGCACTAGTGTGGTTGGTAGCTCCTCTGATCCATCCATTTACTTACAATCTTCCCTACAACACAACGATAACAAAATCCTACTTTTCATTCTGAATGTATTTCGTACTCTGTCTTCTTTCGGGTATGTATCACAGTAGCTCACACCTATGATTAGAGAGGTAACCAGTACAGAATGGTTTATGATGAAAGCCATCAGGAGGATTTCCTTGCCTCACTCTCCCCCCGCCCCAACCCTGTACTTTAACTCCTACAACTACTTCTCCTTGACTACCATCATCACGTCTCTGGGTGTGGTGCTTACGCTGTCATTTCATGATTAGCAGTTTGGGCCACTGCAGGCTCCTACCACCCCCGCCTGCTCCTTCTCCCACCGTTAATCAACATTGTCTCATAACAGTCATCAGTCCCTCTGCTAAGTGAACTTGCACTGTTTAGATATAGTTTATGCCTTGCTTTATTGCCCAAACACAGATAGCATCCCTTGGCTCCTGATCCAGGGGATGAAAATATTGGCGTGTCTACCTTCAGCTTCTCTCCCTACTTTCTTTATCATCTTCTGTGAAGAGCAATGACATTCTGCTTACCAAAATGGACATTTCTTTGACACATTGGTCAACTTATTTTCCCTCAAAGCCTTGAAGACATCACTCCACTGTCCTTGACATCCATTGTGGCTGATGATAAATCTGACCTGCATCTAATTTTCCTTCACTCTTGGCCAATCCCTGCTTTTCTCTTTGGAAAACACAAAGTTGTTCTCTTTGGATCTGAACTTCTGAGACGTTCCTGTCTTCTGTTTAGACATATGAGCTTTCTTCTAGTATTTTCTTAATTCTTCACTTTCCAGGGTTTCTATAACTTGGTGAACAATGGATAAACTGGAAGCTATACTTTAGATGACCATCCTAGTCTCATTTCCATGCTGTAATAAATACTCTGACAAGAGCGAAAACATTTGTTCAGCTGACAGTTCTGGCTGCAGTTTATCCTTGCAGGGAAGTCAAGGCAGGGGCTTGAAGCAGCTAATCACACCCGTAGTCAAGAGCAGAGACAATACATGCATGAATGCTTACTCTCAGCTCATTTTCTCCTCTTTCTAATCCAGTGCTGCTCCCAAAGTGGACATATTAGTTAACATAATCAGGACACTTCCCCACACAGATGCCCACAGACCAACTTCATCTGCACCGTCCCTGATTGAGACTCTTCCCATGTTATGTCAAGGTGACAAAATTAACTGTAAAAATGACCATCTTTTCTCTTCTGCATTCTGTAAGATTTCTTCTGCTGTATCTGCAAACCATTTATTTGTTGATGCATTTTATTTATTTATTGAATTGTATGTGGACAGGGAAATTCAACTAGCTTTTTCTTGTTGTAAAATTATTTTTCCATAGCATCTTATAATTGCAGTGTTTTCTTAGCCCACTAAGGATTTTAATTATATTTTTTAAATTCTGTAGTTTAATTTTCTGAAAATTTGTATTTGGAGCTTCCTTTGCTCATTGTATCTTCTCTGTTTTGTTGACATTTGAAATCCTGGGCTGGTTCCTGTCTTGTCATGCTGAAAGCTATGTGTTGGGCCTTTGACTGGTGGGCTTTGCTTTAGAGCAGTGGGGTGAGGTGGGAAATCCTCACACCAGGACTACTCATTGGTAGAGTGTAGAGGCCTTTCTCTGAGCTGTCTATTCTTTATACTAGGCACCCAGTACTATTGGCGAAATTATTAAGGCCACTCCATGTAGTTAAAAGGGAAGTTTATTTAGTGGTGTAACTTACAAATGAAGGGATAGGTAGGTCGCAGGGTCTGGGAAAGATGTAGTGCAGTCCGATGGAGTTTGGAAGTTTGGACACAATGGGAGATTTGGGATCATAAGGTAGAATCCTTATGAGTGTATGGATGCCTTTTTGGGGGCAAATAACTGTCTGGGGAATTTGATCCCCTTTTCCCTCCTTTGCATGTGCCCATTTGCCATTCTGCTTTTAGTCTTTGTTGAAGTAACATAAAACCTTCTCTAGAAGCTGAGCAGATGCTGACACTCTGGATTTGAGTGTCTGGCACCATAAGTGAAAATTAATTTTTATCCTTTATAAGTCATACAGGTTCGGGTATTTTATTATAGCAACAGAAAATGAACTAAGACATACCACTTTTTACTTCATTTAGAACATCGTTTAGTACATGTAAGCTTTCCTTTATTTTAACACGATCCAATTGATCAATCTTTATGGTTAGTGCTTTGTACATCTTCTTTAAGGGATCTCCTCCCAACCTGAAATGAATGAGATAGGAATTTGTTTGTCTCTATCTGGAATTGGTTTCAGTGTGTAGGTAATATAAAGTCTGGTTCAAATTTCTGTGCTATTAATGAGTGGGCACAAACCTAGATTTTCTTAACAACATGTAAGTCAAGCAGGCCAGTTGGGTGTGTCTTCTCTCTTCTCCATCTGTCCTCCATCTGTCTTGTGTACTTCCTCCCCGGCTGTGCCCTGCTCCATGACCTCCTGCTGTTCATCAGTGAATTCCCAGAAGGAGCCTCTGTGTGTCATTTGTTGAGGGCAGTGACTGGCAAAGGAAAATATAACTTGCTGATCTATTTGGCTACAGTCTGACTCTATTTTCATGACACTTTTTATGCTAGGAAGCTACAATATTTGAAAAATACTTTTACACAACACCTAGTTATTCACAGAATAAATAAAAACTCAAAGGGTTAAACATTTCATCTTAGAATCATACAGTTCACCACATCTAGGTTCACAATGCAGGTGAGTCTATGTCCACAGCCAGGGGCAGACCTTCCAGAGAATCTGCTGGCTTTCTGTGTTGTCCATTCTCACAAACATGGGCCTCAGCAAGTATTTACTGGGTCTGGACTTCCTAATAGGTCTATAATAGAATAGACCACACAGAGACAAAAACAAACCTAAGAATGTGGTTGGTTAAAAAATGGTTAAAGAGATGCTGACACTGTTGTTTTAGTCAACACTGTGGTTGATGTTAAGATCCACTGTCTGTTAAGGACAAGAAAGAAGCCCATCTAGAAGTGTCTTTGTACGTGGGGTGGGAAGGCTGAGGTGAGGGCTAGGAAGGCAAAGAATTTGCTATGCAACAGTGAAGAAGCTTTGACTCCCCAGAACCCAAGTAAAGGCCAGGTAATCATGAACCTACCCGTGATCCCAGAATGTAGGAGGCAGGGACAGGGTCCCAGGAGCAAGCTAGGGAGCCAGACCAGCTGTCACAGTGAATATGAACCTACCCGTGATCCCAGAATGTAGGAGGCAGGGACAGGGTCCCAGGAGCAAGCTAAGGAGCCAGACCAGCTGGAACAGTGAGTTTTGGAGTCAGTGAGAGATCCTGACTTAACATGTAGGTTGGACAGTGATAGAAGAAGACACATGAACTTGGGCCTCCATACATGCACACATACATGTATACCCACCCTTCACACATTCATGCATGCCCACACACATGAAAAAACATTCATAGATTTACACACACCTCACATCAATACACACAGAGAGAAAAAAGAGGGGGAACCATCAGGCAGATGTCACGTGCCTGTAATCTCAGCACTCAAAGGCCTGAGGAAGGAGAATCTAGAATTCAAGGGCAGCCAGCCTGGGCTACAGAGTGAGACCCTGTGTCAAAAACAAAGGAGACAAACTTCTAGAGTATAGTGCGCTGCAAAGAAAAATCTGCAGCATCAGCAGAAGTAATTTTTGCCTCAATCTTAAAGTGCCACCCACATTTTGAATGTAGCCGTTTTAATGGGCACAAAATCAACCTTTAATTTCTTTAAAAGATTTATCAAAATGTGAATGTGTGAATCTGGAAATGGGGCTGAGTCTGTTTAGGAATGTTCTTTATTACACACAAACATGTAGTTTTTTTCTGATAGCAAAAGAAGAAATTTTAAAACAAGAAGCTTTAAATAACTGTGATCAGCTCCTACATAAAGTCTATTGGAAGGAAAAGAAGGCTGATGTTACTGTGCAGTGTTCGCCTTGAAGGAGTGAATTTTTCTTGTTTTTAATGTAATTCCAGATAATCTCATGCTCTCTCCTGGTAATTCTTAACATTCTTCACTGTTGGTCTGTGCTAAATCCACTCCTTTTTTCTATTTCAAATGGAAACGGGAAAATCAAGGGGCAGGGACCATGTGGTATAGGATAATCCTCACCCACTTTCAGTCAGTATTAAATCTCCTGTTAGCCTGTTCTCCGGTGCATAGTCTGTTCCTTTAGCTCTTTCCTCCACATCAGTTTCTGGATCTTCTGAATACTGTTTTCATCCCATCATATCCCCAACTCCTGCTTCATCTGTTAATTATCATTTGCAGGCTCCAAAATCAAAGGTCATGTTTTGGTCCAGGTATGCTCAGGTGTTGGCCAAACTTTTAGGATGGTACTCTACAACTCTCTAATCATCTAACCTGGATTTTATTTTTATAGTAAATGATTTCCAGGTTTACGGTTAGAAATGGCAGTTTACCCATGCTAGTTTATCTCTGCGACCTCCTAAGACTGCTCGCAATGATGGGCACAAAATGAAAAGGCTGCAAGTTCTTAAAGGGAATGGACTCTGAGGGCTGCAGATGAAGGATGTCGAGAAAGTTCTGGAAGGTGGAAAGCCAATAGTTGAGTTGAAAATGTGTTAGCAGAGGAGAAAATGCTGGAAGCAAATGTAGCCAAATGGACACAAGGAGGGAAGTCTGTTCAAGGCAGACAGATAGTGCTGAGCACCAGGAAGCCTGAATCCCTGGAATGAGCAACTCTCCCAAAACACAGGTAGGAGGGAAAGGTAAAAAAAACATTGACTGGTCAGAAGTCTCCATTCCTCACTCCATCCTAAATGGCTAGAGAAATACTCATGCTGAGTGGATTTTCCAAAGAAATTCAACTACGAAAACTCTGAATTTGGAAACAGATATGTTTGACAAATTCTTAAAGAAAAACAAATATTTATGAGTATATGTGTATAGAATAATGCTTTTTCTCTTCTGTGGTTTCAGAACTCTGACTATTGTTAGCTTGTCCTCTACCTCTGGATTAGGGGTTGGGGAATCATTGTGGGGGGAACTAATTGGGTAACCAAGAAAGCCAGATGAACATGCCTCATCAAATAGCTGGACCCGTCCAATCATGTCACATGTGCTCTGCTGTTTGAGGTCTCAGGGTGGACAGCCAAGTCCAGTCATTCACTGGAGGGTGGCCTCCCATAGCAATGAATGTGAACCAGTTAAGTAAGGAGCAGGGAGGGGCTTCAGAGAACCTGCATCAGGAGAGAAACCTTAAAAACAATAATTGATGTTCTTTGAGGTTACAGAAAATACATACATGATGTCCACAAAAGGAGACGTGGAAATGGACACTAGGAGGACATAAATGAAAAGTTCAGAGAGGAGGTGGACCGCTGATGAAATTTCCCAGGCAGCAGAACAAAAAGAAGCCAGAGACCGAAGAGAGAGCAGGAGGCTAGGAAGGCTCCCTTTGCGAAGTCCTAACTAATGAGTTTCAGAAAGAGAACAAGTAAAATGCTAGGGGAGAACACACTGAAAGAAGCCACGATGAGCCCCAACACACATTTGATAAAGTCTGTGAATAAAATATCTATTTTTTTTCCAAAAGTTTTGACAGAGAAAAAAGTAGGTCACATTTAGAGTCTCAGGGAGCCAACAAGTCTCCGACTTCTCAAACACAGCAGTTGACGCCAAAGATAACTGAGATATACCTTGAGGCATAGGTTATGAAAACCTAATGCAGTAGAAGCTTCCTGAAATATAGACACACATGAAGGCAATCTAAATGAAATTGCCAAATAATAGGGAGACAGAGCCCCAATTGGACATCTCTTTTCACCAAGTGAAACTTCCAGAACCAGGATTGAGTTACATCTAAAAGAGTCCCATGGACACTCCCAATAACCCAGGCTGTTGCCAAGACTATAGCTTACTCTCCACATACAGACGGCAAGGTCCCATTGCGGAAGACAGCACCTGCACACTCACTGAACATGGAGATGTCAAACTGATGCCTACCTAGAGCCTGCACCACCACAGGCTAGTGTTCTTGGTACTCTGAGAGGTACTCTTCATGCTACCAAAAAAGAAATGTAAACCAGCCTAGCTAGCCATAAACCCTTCCACCTACATTGGTGTCCTGCCTACAAGATAGGCTAGTGCAATGGTGGCACAAAATTTGTAGGAATAACCAACTGATATTGATTTGACTGATATGAGATGGAATCCATACCCAGTACTGCTTGGATGACCAAGAACCTGAGACTAAATGGCCCAGGGACTAGGGTAAAACCAAGAACTACTGTACTGCTGAAGGCATGTAGCAATACAGTGAGTCTTAATGACATTCTGCTGTACTCATAGATCAGTGCCTTGTTTAGCCATCATCAGAGACGCTTCCTGCTACGGCAGATGGGAACAAATACAGAGACCCACAGCCAGAAACTATGCAGAGAGTGAGAGACCTGGGAACACTGAGCCCTAAACAGGATGTCTCCATCAAATCTCTCCCTTCAGGGCTCAGGGAACCCTGTGGAAGAGGAAGAGGAAAGAATGCAAGAGTCAGAGGGGTTGGAAGGCCTTCTAAACACAACAGGACCAATATGCAACTCACAGACTGAGGCAGCATGCACAGGGCATGCACAGAGCTGCACCAGATGGGCTTATAGCTCAAAGAAGAAGTGGACACATTCCTCTATCCCTAACCCCAACGCTATCTTCAATTGATAACCACTTGCTAATGAAAATTCAGTTTTCTTCAAGGGAGTCTCACTGGGGGAACAAACTACTCTGAAATACAGGCTGCATGGCCAACAGAAAACAAACTCATCTTTGGTGTTCCTTGTCTTATAATGTCATGTCAGGGCTTTAAAAAAATTTTTTATCTTTTTTTTCATTATTTCTTTTCTTTCCTCTTTTTTTTCTTTGTTTTTAACCCTTCAAGTTACACACACACACACACACACACACGGCTTCTGTTGATTGTGTAAATGAGTGGATCTTTGTGTCTATTGTGTGTCTTTTGTCTTTTCTTGGACTGTTTTCCTTCTGTTTGTTTATTTTGTCCTATTCCAATGTGTTGTTTTTGTTTTTATCTTATTATAATTTATTATTATCCCTTAGATGTCTGTTTGTTTTCTAGTGAAAGTCAGAAAGGGGCTGGATCGGCATGGGAGCTGAGGTGGGGAGGAACAGAGGGATGGAAAATCATAATCCGAATATGTTATGTGAGAAAATGCATTTTCAATAAAAGAAAAACTGGCAATAAGTAAGCAATATAATAAATCTGAGGGAATTCAGAGCCTACCTGGAGTCCTGTGCCTGATCACATGCAGTCAATGCAGGGTAGAACAGTCACGGCTGCAGAGTGACTTAAGGTCTCCAAAGTTCTCTTCCCTTTCCTGGGAGACTCCGGGGAAATCTGCCCTCTCCAAAGGAGACAAGACAAAAAGCATTTGGGATACCAGTGAAATCTCTCTGCTGGGAGCTGTGCAGAGGTTTGAGAGCCTGGGAGGCTGATGGGGAAAACTCGCTATCCTAGTCTGGAAACCCCAAGAACCTGGAGTTCTGAAGTCCAAGCATGGCTGCAGATGGTCCCTGCTCCAGAGGAGGAAGGGAAAGATGGATTTGCCCTGCTTCTTTGTTCTGTCTAGGCTGACATGCTTACCCACACTGTGTAAGGCAGAGTCTTCATTCCAGTGTGCACTGGTTCAAATGTCAATCTTCTCTGGAAATAAAATCACAGACAAACCTCATTAGTGCTTTGCCAGTCATCTGAGTATCCGTTCATCCAGTCAACATAATGGCTAAAATCCACGATCATGGGATGTAAAGTTCAGGTTGACCTCTGGATATCACCTGTGTCAGCCCTGGAAGTTAGGAGGATGGCCCAAGGAAATCAGAACAAAACAAAACAAAAATGCACTGGAAAGATCACCTGGTGTATTTATCCATCATGAGATTGTCTTCTAGATATGCTTAAGTATGGGGAAAATAGATACATTTTAAAAACACCAACCAAATAAAAATGTGAGACAGTTATTGGCATGAGAAATAAATGCAAAAGGTTATATAAGAACTAGTGTACTATTGTAATAATATGAATGATATTAAACCATTATAACAGTACAAATACTCAATTTTATTATAACCAAAAGTTATGATATGATTAAATTGAGAGGATTTTGCTGGGCTGTGTGAGCATGTGTGGAAGGTTAGGGATCTGGACCTTCACCTTCCATGTAAGAGTCTCATAGGAATTAAAGAGGACTAAAAGGAGTTGAATATTATTTTAACTGTGAATGTCAACACGAAACATCTGAAAGAGTTGGAAATTACTACCTGTGGACTTTGGGACTTAAGGTTGGTTTGGGTGAGAACTATTGATTGTTTAAGTTCAATTTGATTTTTGCTTTTACAATTATGTGCGTATACTGTTTTGAAATATAACAATACTTTTTTTCACTTATAAAATTTTAATGTATTTCCAGAAATATTGTTTAAAGTCATATTTATTTGAAAAAAACTGACAGAAATATGTTTTGGGCCTGTTATGGGGAGGACTATGTTTTAGTTTAGTATCAGCTGTGAGTTTAGATGCACATTTAGCTGGATGTTTGACCGTGGAGTTTGTGAGAATGTGTAATTTTATTCCCATATGTAATATCCAGCTCTTCTACGCTATTTATCAAGTATTTGGAAAAGGTGCTAGAACAGTTGGGAACTAATTCCTTGTCCCTGAGGGGATTTGCAGTGGGGATGAAATAGGCATGCAGTGTCTTCTTACTTTAGATGATAATTGTTGATTAGTGTTTGGCTGAAACCTAAAACAACATTTATTTGAAACATTTAATTCTTGAACTTCTAATAACCTGCTTCCGGCTCTATGTGCCAGAAGACTCTCAGCATCAGAGGATTATTGTGGAAAAATGGGTTATAATATATATATACGAGTTTATTGGTGCAGAGCTTGGAATATTTTAGACACAGCAAAATGGTAGACGCTTTCCTCTCCCCTCCCTCCTCACCACACTCACCCTCCTCTCCCTCCTCACCACACTCACCCTCCTCTCCCTCCCTCCTCACCACACTCACCCTCCTCTCCCTCCTCACCACACTCACCCTCCTCCTCCCTCCTCACCACACTCACCCTCCTCCTCCCTCCTCACCACACT
>CABHPP010128476.1:41510-63986 GCA_902168425.1 Peromyscus attwateri | reverse complement strand
AAGAAAGAAAGAAAGAAAGAAAGAAAGAAGGAAGGAAGGAAGGAAGGAAGGAAGGAAGGAAGGAAGGAAGAAAGAAAGAAAGAAAGAAAGAAAGAAAGAAAGAAAGAAAGAAAGAAAGAAAGAAATTGAAGACTTTCTAGAATTGAATGAAAATGAAAACACAACATGCCCAAACTTATGGGAAACAAGGAAGGCAGTTCTAAGAGACAAGTTTATAGCACTACGTGCCTACATCAAAAAATTGGAGAGATCTCATATTAGTAACTTAACAGCACACCTGAAAACTCTAGAACAAACAGAAGAAATCACACCCAAAAGAAGTAGAAGGCAAACATAATCACTCAGGGTTGAAATCAATAAAACAGAAAAAAATCAATAAAATCAAGAGTTGATTCTTTGAGAAAAGCAATATAATTGACAAACCCTGTGCCGAATTAACTAGAAGGTGGAGAGAGAAAATCCAAATTAACAAAATTCAAGGCGGAAAGAGCAACACAATAGTAGACATCACGGAAATCCGAGAACTATGAGGACATACTTTAAAAACATGTACTCCACCAAACTGGAAAATATAAAAGAAATAATAATTTTCTTGATATATACCACCTACCAAGGTTAAATCAAGATCAGATTTAAAAATTTAAATATACCTATAACCCCTAGTGAAATGGAGGTAATCATTAAAAGTCTCCCACCAAAAATAAAAGCCCAAGAACACATGGTGTTAGTGCAGAAATTTACCAGATTTTCAAGGAAGAGTTGATGTCAATACTCCTCAAATAATTCCACAAAATAGAAACAGAAGGAACATTGCCCAATTCATTTTATGAGGTCACAGTTACTCTGATACCCAAACCACATAAAGACCCGCAAAGAAGGAGAATTACAAACCAATTCCCTCATGAAAATAGATGCAAAACTTCTCAATAAAATACCTGTAAACTAAATCCAAGGTTACATCAAAAAGATCATCCACCATGATCAAATAGACTTCATCTCAGAGACGCCATCCCAGGGATGGTTCAACATATGTAAATCTACGAATGTAATCCACTATATAGAGAGACTGAAAAACAAAAACCATATGATCATTTCATTATGCAGAAAAGTCCTTTGACAAAATCCAACATCCCTTCATTATAAAAGTCTTAAAGAAATTAAGGATACAAGGGACATACCGCTACATAATAAAGGCAGTTTCCAGCAAGTCCATAGCCAAAATCAACTCAAATGGAGAGAAACTCAAAGCAATTTCACTAAAGCCAGGAACAAGACAAGGTTGCACTCTCTCTCCACATCTATTCAATATAGTACGTAAAGTCTTAGCTAGAGAAACTAAAGGAGATCAAGGGGATACAAATTGGAAAGGAAGAAGTCAAAGTATTTTTAATTGCAGATGATATGATAGTATATATAATTCCAGCAGAAAACTCCTACATCTGATAAACACTTTCAGCAAAGTAGCAGAATACAAAATTAGCACACAAAAATCAGTATTCTTTCTATATACAAATGACAAAAGGACTGAGAAAGAAGTCAAGGAAATAACACAAATGACAATAGCCTCAAATAATATAAAATGTCTTGGAATAACTCTAACCAAGCAAGTGAAAGACTTGTATAACAACATTTTTAAGGCATTGAAGAGAGAAATGTAAGAAGATATCAGAAGATAGAAAGATCTCCCGCGCTTGTGAATCAAGAGGAATAAAATAGGGAAATGCCCATCCTACCAAAAGCAAGCTACAGATTCAATGCAGTCCCCATCAAAATTCCAACACAATTCTTCACAGAACTTGAAAACAATTTTCAGCTTCATGTGGAAACACAAAATACTCAAGATAGCTAGAACAATCCTTAATGATTTTTATTAAGGATTCCTGGAGACCTATCACCATCCCTCATCTCAAATTGTACTACAGAGCAATAATAATAAAAAACACACCATGGACATCTGATTTTTTTTTTATAAAGAAGCCAGAAATACACACTGGGGAAAAGATAGCCTCTTCAACAAATGGTGCTGGTTAAAGTGGCGAGCTGCATGTAGAAGAATGAAAATAGATCCCCACCTAACACCCTACACAAAACTCAACTCCAAATAGATCAAAGATCTCAACATAAGGCCAGATACACTGCATCTGGTAGAAGAGAAAGTGAAGAACAGTCTTGAACTCATTGGCACAGGTCATGGCTTTCTGAACAGAACACTGATAGCACAGGCACTAAGAGCGGCAATTAATAAACGGGACCTCATGAAACTGAAAAGCTTCTGTGTGGCAAGGGATGCCATCATTCAGACAAAGCAACAGGCTACAGAATGAGAAAAGATTTTTACCAAGTACACATCCTATATAGGGCTAATATCCAAAATATATAAAGAACTCAATAAATTGGACATCAAGAAAACAAAACAAAAACAAAAACCATTAAAAATGTGGTGCAGATCTAAACAGGGAATTCTCAGAAGAGGAAACTCAAATGACTGAGATGCACTTACAGAAATGTTCAACACCCTTAGTCATCAGGGAAATGAAAATCAAAACTACTTGGAGATTTCATCTTACACAAATTAGAATGTCCAAGATCAATAATACAAGTGACAGCTCATGCTAATGAGGATTTGGAGTAAGGGGAACAACTCATCCATTACTGGTAGGAGTGCAAACTTGTACAACCACTATGGAAATCAGTGTGGCTATTCATTACTAAGATAAGAGTCAATCTGTCTCAAGATCCAACAATACCACTCTTGGGCGTATACACAAAGGACATTTTATCCTACTACAGAGGCACTTGCTCAACTATGTTCATTGCTGCTCTGTTCATAATAGCCAGAAATTGGAAACAACCCAGATGTCCACTAACAGATGAATGGACAAGAATATTATTCAACCATTATAAAAAACAGAATCATGAAATTCTCAGGTAAATAGACAAAACTAGAAAAAATCATCCTGAGTGAGGTAACCCAGACCCAGAAAGACAAAAAATGGTATACATTTGCTTATATGTGGCTGTTAGCTGTTAAATCATTGAACGACAAGCTATAATTTATTTAACTACAGAAGTTAGGTTGAGAGTAAGGGTGAGGGAGATATCTCCCTAGGAAGGGGTAATAGAATAGTGATGGATGGAGGGTTGGGAAGGGGACTGGACTAAGAGGATCAAACAGGAAGCTGGAGGGAAGAAGGGGGCAAGGGTGGAAATACAGGGAGAGACAGCTAAAACTAAGGGCCATTTGAGGGGTCATATGGGAACCTAATACAGTAGAAGCTTCCTAAATTATGTACATATATGAAGGTAATCTAAATGAAATCACCAAATAACAGGGAGACCCAACTGGACGTATCTCATCATCAAATGAAGCTTCCAGTACCAGGAACGAGTTATAGCAATTGAGTTCTTGGCCAAAAGGGTTCATGTGAAGCCCTAAACCCAGGCTATTGCCAAGGCTACTTACTGGTAGCTCTCCACCAACTGAGAGTAAGGTCCTGTGTTAAAGAAAATCACTACACAACTCAAAAAGGTTTTGGAGCTGCATGCTGTTGGATGAAAGCATAGACCCACTGCCTTCCAGAGTCCCGGGTGAGCATGGTTCCTCCAAGGCTGGTGGTAAACATAGTTCCGCCATGTTGAAAAGCTGAGGTGGGCGGAGCCAGCAGCCGCAACTGCCATTTCAGTCCTAGTAATGCTGCAGTTTAAAGCAATAGATTCACAATAAGACAGATTCAGATGGAATAGTTTACAATGTGTGTAAAAATGTGTGTACGCTTAAAAGAGAGGAAAAAAAGGAATATAGACGGTTATATTAAAGAAATAGAAAGTTTTAAAAAAATAAAGCCTTTAAGAGAAAGTAAAAGTAATACAAAAAAATAAGCCATGTAAAGATGGATATTACACAGAGAATCTGGATTGTGTTGTCTTTGGGATTTTTTAACTGCAGAAAGACATTTGATTGTAAAGGCTGCTCAGTTAAACCAATATGTATATTTTAAAGGTATTTTGACTTCAAAATTTGGATCTAAAGATATGTTGCTTTGGAAAGGAGGCTCTGCTTTTGTTTCCACAGGAAGCAAGAGGCTATGGATTTTTTCCAGGTTAAGATACATCAGGTTTGACCAGCCAAGACCACCTGAAAGGTCTCCGATGACACCATGGCCCAGATGACTCAACATCCAGAACAGTTTCAAGGCAACTGGCTCAGACAATACAGCCTCACAGACTATTCCAGTTAGGACTTAACCATAATTCTTAATTTTCTCAGAATCCCCATAAGAATACAGCACCCTTTATCAGCAGGAAGTAGCCTAGAAAACTATGCCCACATTCCCAAAAAATAGATTATGGATGTTTGTCTTTGTTTAGGTTGTTGGTTACAAATTGTTATTGGTCATAGCCAATATCTTTCTAAAAGAAAAAAGGCAGATATGATATAGATATATAGGATATAGATATGATAGGATAAAGGGGTAGATTGTTGAACCTACTTTTAAAGAGCTAAAACTTGTTTGAAATGTTTTACATTGCTATCGATTTTAGTTTATTGATACAAATTTAAAGTTAATTTTGTTATACTGTGTGTATATTTCTACTCTTGTTTAAGGTATTATGTTTGTGCAGCTCATTTGAAATTGTAATGGATAATTAAGAAATAGATTAATAATTAGTCATCTATGATAATCACACTTATAGTCATGTTAGTTAAGTTTTCTAGATATACATAGATATATTTCAGCTAGGTAAGTAATCTTCAAACACTTCAATGACCTACAGAATATGGCATTTAAAATGTTTTAAGAACTTAGACTTTTCTGGACAATGAGACACATCTGCTCCTGGCAGCACCAAATATGTCAAGAAAGATGATGGGCATTAAAGACACTCTATATGGAGTTTATCTTCTTCTTGGCAAAAATAGCCATTTGGGCAAGAAACTATTCTTGTCTGGACTGTTTGACAAAATGTTGTATTGATTGGACATGCAGGACCCATAGAAAGGTGACCACTGAACTTTGCAAGGCAAGATGGTCCTTCAGCTTCCTGCTTTGCAGAAGAAACTGCCAGACATTCTGCAGGACACAAGAAGAAGCAACTAAGAGACTCTAGGCCTGTGGGCTAAAGATGGATGCGCCAACATTACAGAACTTTGGGTGACTGTCTAGGCAGCCAGCTGTCTCTGTCATTCTAGATTTTTGAAAGTTGTTTACAATGTTCTTCATGCTTACTTAGATAATATTATATCCTTCTGAGGTCTTTGATGTAGTTAAAGACTAGATAGTTATAATTTCATTAGTTATAATAAAAGATAACTTAGATATGAAACCTTGGACTAATAAATATAGGATGGATAGGATATCTTCTTTAATTTTGCCAAATACAAATAGACTAGATATTATAACTATAATTCTTGCTTGATAATTATTTTGTTATATGTAATTTTACTATGTTAAAGTTAAAACCTTCCTTCTTGAAAAAAAAAAAGAAAAGGGGAAGTGCTATGGATATTGCTCTGTATGCTGTGAAGGTGTTGCTCTGATTGGTTAATAAATAAAATGCTGATTGGCCAGTAGCCAGGCAGGAAGTACAGGCAGGACAAGCAGAGGAGAGAATTCTGGGAAGAGTCAGGAGTCACCAGCCAGACACAGAGGAAGCAAGATGTGAAGGCAGAACTGAGAAAAGGTACCAAGACACGTGGCTAAACATAAATAAGAATTATGGGTTAATTTAAATGTGAGAGCTAGTCAATAGTTAGCCTGAGCTAATGGCCAAGCAGTTTTAATGAATATAAGCCTCTGTGTGTTTACTTGGGTCCAAGCAGCCACAGGGCTGCAGGAGCCAAGCAGGACCAGGAAAACTTCAGCTATAGAACACAGAGAAGTTGAGCTGGTGCCTACCTACAGCTCTCACCCCTAGAGACCAGTGTTCAAGGCCCTGGAAGTTACTCTACACGCTGCCAAGGCAGAAAGATGAACATCAACCCATCTATAAACCTTCAGGTGATGACCTGCCTGCAAGATACATTGGTGCAATAGTGGGACAAAGCTTGTGGCCAGCTAAGTAAACAACCAACATGTGGTTGGATTTAAGGCCTATTACATGAGATGGAACTCATGCCTAGCACTGCTCAAGTAGCCAAGACCCTGAGACCAGATAGGCCAAACACTACCGTTCCACTCAAGGAACATAGCAATAAAATGACTCCTAATGACACTCTGCTATACACACACATCAATGTCTTTCTCAGTCAACATCAGAGAAGCTTCCTCCTGCAGCAGATTGGAACAAATAGAGAGACCCACAGCCAGACAATACACAGAGAGTGAGAAACCTCGAAACACTCAGTCCTAAAAAGGGTGTCTCCATCAAATCATTCCCCTCAGGGCTCAGGGAACTCAATGTAAGAGGAGGCAGAAAGGGTGTAAGTACCAGAAGGGATGAAAAACACTAAGGAATCAAGGCCTTCTAGACACAAGGCTGGCACACATATGAACTCACAAGACTGAGGCAGCATGCACAGGACCTGCACGGGTCTGCACCAGATGGGGCCCTAGAGATGAAAGGAAAAGTGGACACAAGCTCCCATCCCTAACCCAGAAGCTATCTCCAATTGATAGCCACTTGCAAATGAAAAATTAGCGTCTTCCAAGGGAGTCTCACTGGGGAAACAAGCCACTCTTTAGGGCAGGCTCTAAGGGTAGACCCCATGCCCAACAGTAGACGGCCAACACAAAATGAACTCAGTGACATCTTTGGAGGTTCTTTGTGCTTTTTTTCACTTTAAACTGTACATTTTGTATTTCTTTTCACCCTATTTGCTCTTTTTCAATGTAGACCTGCATAAGAGTGATTATTAATAAACATCTGACTAATCAGAGTCAATATTAGGCTGTCTTGAACTCTCCTCTGCCAGAAAAATTAAGTATCATTTTTCAATTTAGCCTCAGACAGATTCTTAGGGCAAGGGTAGAAAACAGCCTCATTCTTTACCAAAATCGCACAAGTCTCCAGCCACGTTGCTATGTTCCTCTCTGAAACTTCTTGAGACAGATCTCCACATCTTTACAGCTCTCAGCACTACTGTACCATAACTTAGTTCAGAGAGATCTTGATCATCCTTCTTTTCCACAAAATACCACACTGGTCCACTATACTGATGACACTTGGCTGAATGGACCAAGAGAGCAGGAAGTGGCAACCACTTTGGACTTGTTTATAAGGCATATGTACACCAGAGGATGGAGACTATCCAACCAAAATTCAAGAGGCCTCTATCTCAACGAAATTTCCAGGAGGCCAGTGGTGTGGGGCATGTAGAGATAATCCTTTCCTAAGGTGAAGGATAAGTTATTGTACCTGGCCCCACCCACCACCAAGAAAGAAGCACAACACTCAGTGGGCCTATTTGGATTCTGGAGACAGCACATTCCTCACTTGGGTGTGTTACTCCGGCCCATATGCCAAGTGACTCTAACTTTGAAAACTGCTAGCTTTGCGTGGGGCCTGGAACAGGAGAAGGCTCTTGTGCAGGTCCAGGCTTCTGTGCGGGCTGCTCTACCACTTGGACCCTATGATCCAGCAGACCCAGTGGTACTTGAGGTGTCACTGGCAGATGGGGATGCTGTTTGGAGCCTTTGGAAGGCCCCTTTAGGTGAACCACAGAGAAGTCCCTTGGGATTTTGAAGAAGGCACTATGGTAATGTGCAAACAACTATTATCCCTTTGAGAGACAGCTCTTGGCCTGCTATTTGGCCTTAATGGAAACTGAATGTCTGACAGCTGTCCACCAAATCACCATGCTGCCTGAGCTGCCCATCATGAACTGAGTGTTAACTGACCCATCAAGCCATAAAGTAGGACATGCATAGCAACAGAGGCAGTGAATCGTTGAGAGTTTGAGGCCAGCCCGATCTACAAAGGTAGTTCCAAGACATCCAGGGCTATGCAGAGAAACCTTACACTACACCACCCCCCCCAAAAAAAAAAAAAGAAAGAAGGAAGGAAGGAAACTCAGAGTGGAAGATCCAGATGTGGCATGCTGTTTCCTGATGTGTAAAATGGGGTAATCATGTTCAGAGCAACATACATAGATCACAAGCAGGTGACATGTAAGAAACTGAGGATCTGAGATTTGAGCTGGATACCAGGAATGATTTCTTCTCTTTCAGGACTGTCAATGGAAACTGGACCCCAGAGGAGAGTTTCTACTGGAATAGTCAAGGTAAAGCTGTTGGTAACTTGTGAAAACTATTTTGTCAAATAATTCAATGAAAAGATGTATGAGGATTGAAGTCAGTAAGCTTTAGGCCCATCTTCATGCAATTACCGTGAGGCAAAAATGTGAGGAAAGAAGGACCCTGTCACTTCAGTGATGGAGAAGGGACAAAGAAGAGGTTTTCCCAGGAGGGCAGTGTCTTGGGGAGGAGGAGAAAGAAAGAATAGCATTGGCTCATGCATCATAAGCTCTGAGTTCTAATTATCTTCACTCTGGTGTTGATTTGTCTGGATGACTTCTGCCTACCCTTTCTTACTCCCATTAATAAAATGGAAAGGTTGGGCTCCCCAAGGCCACTCCAACTCAAGCATTCAGTGACGCTATTAACTCAAAGGCCATTCCAACTCAGGGAGCAATGATCATATTGGTTCAAATAACAAGGGTCTTAATGACAAGCAATCATCTGATTAGGCCAAAATAAAATGGGTCTGTGGGCTGGGGAGATGACTCAGAGGTTAAGAGCACTGATCTCTTCCAGAGGACCCAGCTTCAATTCCCAGCACCCACATGGCAGCTCACAATTATCTATAGCTCCAATTCCAGGTGACCTGATACCCTCTTCTGAACTCTTAAGACACTGCACACATGTGGCACATAGACATATATGCAGGCAACACACCCATATATATAAAATAATAAATTAATAATAATAATAAATGTTTAAAAAGAGAAGAAAATGGTTCTAATAGTGGGTACTTCAGATTTTATAGGTTCTCTGCCACATATTATTTTTATTTTGCCTTATCCTATTATGTTTCTAACCCTCTAAAAGTGTAAAAATTAATCTTAGTTTCTGAGCCATACAAAAGTAGGCTGTGGGTCAAGATTTGGCCATTGGACCATAGTTTTTTAACAACCCTGGTTTGGGTTGGTAGCATCTCCCAGCAAGAAGAAGGTCAGTGATTCAATTTAAACTGATATAAAAACCACCCAGAGAAGCAACAAGAAATAGTGAAGAAAGGGGAAATAAATATCAAACAGGTAACAGGACAAAGCTCAAAGATAATCAATGACGAAGCAAAGTTGAAAGACTACAGAACCCAGATAAGTAATGTTGGCATGGATGGGGTGGAGACAAAGGAACATTAGCTGCACATGATTTTCTAAGCTGAGGAGCACAATGGGCTTGGGTCAGTCTCTGTGCAGCCCAGAAATCATTCAGAAGCCGGAATGCCCATCCCTAAATCAAGCCACCTCAACACTCCAGTAGGAAAAAGAGGAGTGTTAACTGGAAGAAATCCATTGTGTTAAATGAGCAAGGTCCAGAGACACTGGCTAATGCGAGAAGATTAAACATGGACAGATACTAACAGGCTCATTAAGTAGCATTTTAACAGGACAAGTGACACTGGTTCACAGATATTTCAAAAGTGCAAACACCATAAAAAATGTAAACACTGGCAGGACTGGGGGAGGGGGGCTGAAAGGAGTTTGCTAAGAACACCGCGACGATCAGGGCATGCCTGGAAAGGGGGTCATCTGGTGTGACCAGCAAATGGTGGATTCACATCCTGGCTCCAACATCTACCAATCTGAATTGGAGCAGGGAGGCAGAGAGCAAGCGCCATGCTTGAGGGCCTGGTGTCAAGGCAAGGATCAAGACACCTGAGTTCCCGGAACAGTCCCAGGGATTGCAAAATCGTAGGCAAATCACAAGCACCTGTGACTTCAAGTTTCTCTTCTGCCAAATGATAATTGGCATTCCTGACCTCCCCGCTCTGTGGCTTTTAGTGTAAAGGCGTGTTACCCAGCTTACTATTTGTGCCCATTTTACTTAAAAATACAAAAATTATCCCGGGCATGGATCACACACCCTGTAAGGCTAATGGCAGTGGCATAAGAAACAATTCCTAGAATCATAAGGACCTTTAGAATCACATCACAATATCTGGGGGAGGGGATCATAAGAACAAGCCTACGCTATACTTGGATAAACTCAGGTTGTGGGGAGTTCATTCATTTAGTTCAAGTGCATGAGAGCAAGTACTGGACGCTCGCCACTGTTAAGGAAGCTAGGTATATCGATGAAGAGTCAGCCACACAGACACCGCTTAAGTGACACTTGAGTCTTCTGTTACATGGGGTTTCTACAATTCCTTTTAAAAAAATAAAAGTCCATGCTTCCTTCCTTTTCCCCCATATAGCTATGTCTATGAAAAGGCTAATGCCCACCATCCTTTCATAACTCACGAACCCAACACAACACCTGCTGCCACAGCAGCTTCCACCGAAAGTCAACCTTTAGAGGTGGCTGAAATGCTCGCACACTCGGTCTAGCTGTTAGGTGTGCCAGCATCACAAATGAACTTCCAAGTTTCAGGCTTTGAAGAACGAGTTTCTCTGGTTTGGTGTGTCCCCAGAGTCCCAAGAGGACACACATATACTTCCTCTCCCCAGGACCAGGTCACTCTTTCTGCTCACTGGCTCCTTCCTCATCGCTAACCCCAGATATCCTCTAGAATCCCATCAAACAAAGCTAACCCTTCGCCAGAAGGGGGCATTGGTCAGCCATAGGCCGCCTCGTGCACCTGCAGTCTGCAGAGGCTACAACTTTCTGGCTCTAAATTGTTTCTTTCCCATTGGAAACTGGATAATTCAGAGGTAGGACAGTAGCCACTTGCCCTGTCCCCGACCCCGCTGCAGCTCCAAGTTGTCCCTTTCCTGTCCCTTACATTCTATCTTAGACTCTGTGATCCTCCCACTTCCCCCTCAGCTCAGGATGTTCCCTGGGCCTTCGTGACAGGCTCCCCTTGGCACCCTCTACCTTCCCACACACAGGCTTCCTGTGCTCTGAACTCCTCCTCAGCATTCCCAGGACAGTCCCACTCACTCCCCTTAAAGACCTGGAAGCCCATCTTCCCCCTTTGTGGTTCAGCGAAACCATGGCATCTCTGTGTGCCCGCTCATGCCACACAGTAGCCCTGCCCTCTCCAATCCGTGTCCCGGGACCCGCACATACCCACAGCCCGACAGCCATCACCACCAAGAAGTAGATGACAATGACTGAGATGTCAGCCGCATTGCGAATGCGCTCATGGGACGGGATGGGTGAATCTGTGGCGGTGACAGCCGGGCTCCAGGTGCTAACGTCCATGGCGGTGGCGACGAGTCCCTCTGGCTCACTGGCTCACTGGGGCCACTCACTCCTTATAATGCCTTTGAGTTAATGATCAGCCCCGAGGGAGGGGACCCGCGACAGAGGGGCTGCGGGGCAGTAATGCTGGGCCCCTGTCGCTGCTGCTGCTGCTGGGCTGCACCGCACTGTGGGGAAGCAGCTCCTGGTGTGCCCAGTTGAAAAAGGAGCTAGCAAAGATGTAGGAGAAACTTCGGGGCGGGCGCCCCGCGGGTAAAGGCTGTTCAGCGAGCAGGGAGGGGCCTGCTAAGGGGTGGTGCCCTCCTGGCACAAAAGTCCTCTGTGCTCCCGCAGTGGTTACCTCGTGCAGTTGCCACACCTGGACTGCCCCGACCTGCGTGGGGGTAGAAAAGGGGTAGCTGCACGGAGGAGCCGAAGCGCCTGGTGCCAGGGGTCTACAGGCTGGGGCTCACCGGCAGCAGGTGCCTTTGAAGCAGACCCGGCATCTCTGTGAGCGGGCATCTCCGTGTGAAAAATGAGTGCAGGACTTTTCAGAGACCTCCGCCAATTTTCTGTTTCCTGGAGAACATTCTCAGGAGGATGAGATTGCTGGAGAAAACTCAACACAAATCTCTTTGGCCGTCAGCCTCAGACTCACCCACTCGTGACTTCTCAACAGCCTGCAATCCCCAGGAACAGTGCAATTCCCAATGTAAGAAGGAGGAAGAAAAAAAAAAAAAACTGGGAGAAGGAGTCCCGCTAGAGTCATTTCCTTGTCCTGTGTCTTCACCTAAATGGTTCGACCCACTATAAATGGAAATAGTTTTGTACTGAGCTTGTACAGGCTCTTGCAATTCCCTAGCCAATACTGTGTAACAACTGTTCATAGCTTGTACATGGTAGTCGACATTACACATAATCCAGAGGTCAGTTAAAGCACATGAGAGGATTGGACATACGTGGGTTGTATGCATGTATACATAATTGTGCCATTGTGTGTAAGAGACTGGAATTTCAATATTAGTGGGATCCTGGAACCAAGCCCCCTCAGATAGCAAGGGACAATTTGTAACGTAGTTTGAAACCCTTTTAAAGTGTGAGAGATGTCTGGGCGTGGTGGCACATCTTTGTGATCCCAGCACTAGGGAGACGGAGACAGAGGGATGGTGATTGGAGGCTGGGCTACATATATGGTAAGACCCTGAATCAGGAGTAAATCACACAGATGAGAAGATGCCAAGGACTCTCTTCCAAGGAGCTCATCAAACCCTGGGTGTTCGGACAGGTGTCTGAGCGGCAAACATAGACTGAGAACAAAAATGGCTGAGAAAGAAAGCATGGCTTGCCCAAAGTCACACAGTAAGCCAACAGCCTCGGTGGCCCTGCAGCCAGGCCAGGCCAGAGCAGCCTTCAGAGGGAGGACTTCTAGACACCAAGCCCCAGGCTAGCTTTGGAGAAGAGGCATCTGCAGCATCTCTAGCTTACCACCCTCAGAGCGTCTCAGAACACTACCTCAGCCTCTTGGCATGGAGCAGCAGGAAAAAAACACAAGGATTCACAGCTGGAAGCCAGGAGCCTGAGTTCAACCTCGTTCCTCTGCCAAACGGCCTTAGGTGCGGCACTCCTCAACCTGTTTCCTCTTCAGTCAAATTGGCAGACATTCACCAGCTGTTCTTTTAAAAAGACCCTAGTATCAATCCTGACTCTAGCCAGGCTCCCTGGCTCTCAGTCTCATCCCTATTCCCTGGAGACAAGCCCTGGACATTCGCATACCAAACCCTGTCAACCTCACTTTAGCCTCAATTTTACCCCCTGCTACATCTCCCAGGGATGAGATTTTCTACTGCTGAACAGTTATTTCTAAAACCAAGAAAGGGAAACACACTGTTGTTGTAAAGGATCAGGCTCCTCCCTGGACACCACCCCCCTAACCCCCCAACACCAATGAGCTCACCAGTGCCTAGCGATCAGGTATATCAAGTCAGAATTCTGTCCCCTCCTCTCACAAGAAAAGGAGCCTCGGAACATACTCCCTAACTTTGCAGGGACTCATTTTCCTCACTTACAAAATGATGTTAATAGTGTCTGAGGCAGATGATCCCATACATCGAAGGCGTTTCAGCACACCGTGAAATATATATGCAGTGCTCAAGAACAGGACTAACTTTATCTTCTTCATCATGGTCATCTTCTCTGGACTCAAAGATGAGGGGTTCTCAGGGGTGCCCTTGCCCTCCCAGAGCTGGAGACAGGCATGGCCTGACCACAAACAGTACAACTTCTGTTTTCACAGCGACCATCCTTGTTTGCCAATTTCATGGGCACTAGGACTCAAAAGGTTAAGTAAATTGCCCCAAGCGCCATCAGATGAAAATGGCCAAACTGGTCTTCAATCAATGCACCTGTGTGTATTTTAACCATTGCTGCAAAGAGAGGAGGGGACAGGAGGGGACAAATCAGTAAGTGATGCCTTCATCCTGATGTCCAGGCCACCTCCGGGCCAGCAGCCCTCTACCCCTCTCCTACGTTACTCCCAATTGGCAGTTGATCTATAGGCCTCAGGCACTGAAGGGAGCCATTAACTATGAGAAATACAAATAAAAATCAGGGCCATTCTTTCCAGGCGCCATCTTCTGGCAAATATCTTGGTTTGCTGCAAACTCAAGAGACTGAGGTGAGAGAAAGAGAGAAAAAGATCCTGGAGAGATCAGCTCTCTGGAAGCACACACCAATGTGACTGGCACTCAGCTGGTTTCTACTCCCTCTGTGAGATGAAACAGAGAAGCAAACCCTAGAAGCCTGCGGGCCCTGGCTCAGAAAATCACCTGGGAGCCTGGACCCACACTGCCAATTCAACACCCATCAGCCAACAGACCATGGTTGGGAACCAGGAACCCGAAAGGAGAGTTTGAGTGAGGAGGGATTAGGCTAGAGGGTGGGAGGGGAAGGGATAACTAACGAAGGGATGGTTGGGAAAGCCAGTGGAAACCTATTTTCATGAGCTTCCTAAAACGTATTTTTTAAGAATGTTTCATTGAAATCCCCTACAGGAAGGGGACGTGCTTCTCCCAGAAGCTACAGGTTATCAAACAAAAGACACAGTGACAAGTACAGGGTAGCCCTGTCAAGTTATTGGTTGGGGTCCCAGAGACCCCAAAACAAAACAGGGAATTGTCATTGCTCTTAGTTACCCAAGACACCACACACTTTGATCACAGGACATGGAGAAATCAAGCTGGTGTCGACCCGGAAACATCCTTCCTGATGATTAGATTTCACAGTGCCAGGACGTGCTGTGCAGGCTGCTGGGGGAGAGAAGCCATGATGAATCTCACCCAGATGTGAACCCTGTGAGCCACAATAATGAGCAGCCTGGAAAGATATGCCCACTGGTGCAGTAATGGCATGGATCTTACTGGGGTAACCAACAACATTCTAATTGGAATTAAGGTGTATTCTGCAGAAGGGAACTCATACTTCATACTATAAACCTGGCCAAGATTCCTTGGGCTGGAGGTCATAGGTGCTGCTACCATTTGCTCAAGGGATATAGTGTCACACTGCCTTCTAAATACTTATTCTTGGACCCATTGACTCCTGCAACTCTCACTCCTCATTCCAGAAGCTTCTTTGTTCTGCAGATGACAGTTAATTCAGAGACTTACAGCTTGTCAAAGTGCAGGAAAAACTGACTGGAGTGCTCAGCCTCCATGAGACAACCTTATCTCACACACACACACACACACACACACACTCACACACCAAGGTTCAGGGAATATTGTGGAAGAGGAGTCATAAAGATTCTAAGAGCAAAGGTAAGGAAAAACTGATGGGAGGTAATGGCTTCTGAATATGGTGGGCAGCTGTAGCTGCCTGCATAAAATCAAGCCAGTCAACACTCCAGCTTGGAGGAGGGAAGGGGTTCACAAGACCCCACCCCTAGCTGAGGACCTGTTGGCAGTTAATGGTCACTAAGAGAAAGAGTGCAACTCTGGTCTTTCTGATCCCTCTTCCATGATATTCCCTGAGCCTCTGTGTGTGTGTGTGTGTGTGTGTGTGTGTGTGTGTGTGTGTGTCTGTGTGTCTGTGTGTGTGTCTGTGTATGTATGTGTATATGTCTGTGTGTGTATGCATGTGTATGTGTGTGTGTGTGTGTGTGTGTGTGTGTGTGTGTGCGCGCGCGCGCGCACGTGCATGTGTGTGAGATAAGGTTTTCCCGTTTAGGCTGAGCACTCCACAGCCAATCTTTCTGAAATAAGAGGAAGAGTCCATTTTCTCCATCAGTGTGGCCCAGGTAGACTGCCCATGCTCCAGTGAACAGCATCCCACACCTGTGTGCATACAGCCATTTCTAACTGGACTGAGTGAGTTATTTTGAAAGAAAAAGAAGAAAAAGAAAAAGAGATATAAAGTTGAGCCTTTAATCCAAGAGCTACTGTCTAATGGACACTGAGTTTCCACTTTACAAAGCAAAAAGTGGGACTGCGTGGGGTGGTAGCTGTACAACACCATGAATATAGCTCATTTTCTGAACTGTCCATTTAAGTGACCAAGATGATACATTTTGTTTTATATGTATCACACCACATTAAGATAATAAATTTTAATGACATCTAACTATGTTAATATAATTAAGGAAAAATCTTTAGGCAACTGAAAAATCTTTTAAGATAAGTGTGGGATTGGGAGTTATTTGGTATCTAACAAATGCCAGATAAATATTGTTCTAAACAGCAGGGATGTAAAGAGAACAGATTAACAGCCCTCACTCTTAGAGAATTTCAAATCCATGTAGTACTCAGGAGGTACTTGGGGGCATCCCTTGGAAATGATAAAATGTTTTAGGATTAGAGGTGGGGATTACACAACATTTAGGTGTGCTAGCTACCACCAAACTGTTCATTTCATAATGGTTTGTTTTACACTGTGTGAATTTCACTTCATCCTAATAAACTGAAAAATAATGCACAAGGCATGTAGCCTGAAGATAATTTTTAAAAGCCCTCCTACCCAGACCATTTCTCCCCAACCTGACTAGCTTTAACGTTTCTTGCCTTTCACTCAGTTGCTCAACCCGCCACTTGTGTTGACTGAAACAGGGAATCCATTTCCCCATCGAAAGAACACCCTATCCTATCTAGTATCTAATCCCAGTAATTGTGCATGGAAACACTCCTTCATCCGATCACTTCTCCGTTCATCGTGTCTGCTCTGAGTCAGACACTAGAAATACAAACCTGGATGGCATGCCAGCTCTGCTTCATGTCAGCTGAGGAAAGTGTGCGCGTGATACCTGCAAGCTGATGGCTGTTCAGGGAGGGCCCTTCCTCTTCACCAGCCACCCCCACAAACTTCTAGTCTCGGTTTAAACTTCTACCAAGGGGCTTCCTGACTTGCCTCCATCCCTACCCTAAATCCTACCCCTGACATCCCTATTTTCATCCTTCCTAACGTATAAGCTTTATGAGAATAATGCTAATGTCTCCTGACCCTCACTGTGCCCAGGACTGGGGCTGACACATAGTAGATGCTCCATAATTTCCCTGAGTGGATGGATGATACAGACGACATAAACAGATACAGTGTGGTAGATGCTCTGGCTGTGAAGTAAAGCAGGTCTGACCTGGTCCCTTCAAAGAAGGTAGTGAGTGAGAAGAGCAAAAGAGACAACAATTGGGGCTAGAGAGAGATGGCTCAGAGGTTAAGAGCACTGACTGCTCTCCCAGAGGACCCACGTTTGATTCCCAGCCCCCACATGGCTGTTCACAACCACCTGTAACTCCAATCACAGAGGATCTAATGCCTTCTTCTGGCCTCTGCAGACGCCAGGCACTCACATGGGGCACACAGATGCATGCAGACAAAACACCCATACACAGAAAACAAAAATAAATAAATAAATAAGTAAATAAATCTTTAAAAAAAAAACAAAATAAATTTCGATGTACTACTGATGATGAAAGCAACATTATACATCATGAACCATTTTTTAAAAAAGAAAGAAAGAACCACCACCTATTCTGACCACCCATATTTAAACAATCCCACCCCACCCCGATCCACAGCTTTCATGGTACAAACAAAACATGAGTTTCCATTTCTTGGTTTACTGCCTTTCTATGTTCAAAGAGCAGCTCTGCCAGGGCAGGCTTTGCCCTGCTCACTCTCGGTCTGTCTCCAGTGTCAAATACACAGGCCTTGACAGTTCTTTAAATTCATCCCCAGCACTCCTTTCTTCTTACAGCTCAAACTCTTTACCTCAGTCCTGAGGCCAATTCAGCTCTCTACACCCTTGCATTTCCTTTCTCTCCATTTTCCCGGGTACAGTCCTCTTTACTATATGAACCCAGACTCCCCTGTGGCTCAAGCTCCTGAATTTTCATTGAGCCAATTTTTACTTTTTTGGCTCATGTTCTGGTTCTCCCACGTTTGATACTGAACACGATTTCATTCAGCTTAGTCACTCCCTTCTCTGCCAGCATTGTCATTTGGGGAAATCTCTCCTTCCTGATCAGCAGCATCCCAAACTCCAGTGCACAGTCCTCTTACTGACTCACGCCAGTGGTGACCGTGAACTAATTACTCATCTCTGTAAATATTTTGAAATTACCTTCAACTCAACGCAGCTGCCATCGTTACAATAATAGTAAAGTGATACACTGCCCCGCCCTCCCTACCTTATCTGCCTCCGCTGCCCCTGGCACTACCATCCTACTTTCTAACTTGTATGGATTTGAGTGCTCTAGACATCTTGTGTAAATGGACTCTGTAGTACTTGCTTTTTTGTGTTTGGTTTGTTTTATTTAACACAGTGACCCCCAGGTTCAGTCACATTACAATATCTGTCAGGATGTTCTTCCTTTTGAAGGCTAAATGACATTTATTGTGTGTCTATACCACATTTTGTTTATCCTACCCTTCATTTATGGACACCTGGCTAGTTGTCCACCTTTTGACTTGTGATTGACTCCACTATGAGCGTGATTGCATAAGCATTCTAATCCTTTTTATAGAGCAGTCACAGGGACTTAGTGGTAGAGGACATGCTTAGCATGGGTGAGGCACTGGGTTCAGTTCTCAACACCAAAAGAGGAAACAAGAGTAGTCACAGAATGGCTGGGTGAACGAATAGATGTGTGAGTGGACGTGTAAATGACGGATAATGGATGGACAGATAATAGATGGAAGGGGTAGATGGATATGGTAACGGAGTATGGATGATGGATGGTGGGTGAATGGATGGATGGATAGATGAATCAAAGATGAGTGAGCAGAAAAATGAAAGCATCTGAATTGAGAGTGAGGAAGATTGCTCCCTGTTTTAACTGTGACGCTTCCCATATGCATGACACTTTAGACATCAGATACTGTTGTAGCAATGGCAGTGCAATTGAATTACAGTTGCAAAATGCTCACAGAGATGAGAAACCCTGTGTTAGCTCACAGCCACATTAGGTGTGCACCAGAGTTAAAGACGCTGATGACTAAGGAGAAGGGGGTTTCCCAAAAACGGTAAGCTGGGTGAAGAAGGAAGTGATTCAAGTTGAGTGAAACCATGTTCCGTGTCAAACACAGAAGAACCAGAATATCAACCAAAGGACAGGAGTGGGATTAATTAAGATGCAAGAACTTGAGTCACAGAGGATGCTGGCCGTAAATGGCTGCAAACTGAAGAGTGTACAGAGAGAGCGTTTGAGCCTATCTGACATGTACGAGGCCCTGGGTTTCATCCCTAGCACTGAGAAAGGGGGAAAAGACAGATAGACAGAGAGACACACATACAGAGAGAGAGAGAGAGAACACCAGCTACTTTATTTGTCCAGCCACGGTCTTCCCATTCATGGCAACTGTAAGGCCCAATGCCAACAGTAAAAGGAATAAAAGTTAAGAATTCCATTCATGCCGGGTAGTGGTGGTGCACACCTTTAATCCCAGCACTCATGAGGCAGAGGCAGGTAGAGCTCTGTGAGTTCGAGACCAGCCTGGTCCATAGAGCTAATTCCAGGATAACTTGGGCCACACAGAAAAATTCTGTCTCAATAGGTAGATAGATAGATAGATAGATAGATAGATAGATAGATAGATAGATAGATAGATAGACAGACAGATAGATAAAATTTAAAAGACTGCAAATCTGAAACAACAGTGGGGTACTGCTATGTACCTTTTTGGATAGCCAGTGGGTGATTAAAACACTGAAAACATTAGATGCTGGTGAGGCTGTTGATAACAGGGTTCATTAACTGCTATAGAAATACAAAACTGGGGCTGAAGAGATGGTTCAATGGTTAAGAGCACTTGTTGCATTTGCAGAGGACCAGGGTTCAGTTCTCGGCACTCACATGGTGGCTCACAATGGTCCATGACTCCAGTTCCGGGGGACCTGACAGCCTCTTCTGAGCTCTGGGTGCACAGGTTATACACATGGTGCACAGACATACATGCATGCAAAACACCCATGCACAAAAACTAAAGAAATCTTTTTAAAAAAATGCAAAATGGTCCAACTACTTCAAACAAAATTGTGACTGTTTCTTAAACAGTTAAACATAATCTTATCATAAAACACAGCAGTCAGTCTCTTGGCATTTACCCAAACAAGTTGAAAAACACATTTTAAAAAAAAATCCTGGGGATGGAGAAATGGCTCAGCAATTAAGGCACTTCCTGCTAACAAAGAGCCTGGATTCAATTCCCAGGCCACGTGGTGGCTGACAACTGCCTGTAACTCTGGTCTACAGTCTCTGGCCTTTGCAGGCTCCTGAACACATATGGCACACATAAACTCACACAGATACACATAGATAACTCAATCTACCACTGAGCCGTATCCCAGTCTTGTGCAGTGGTAGAGCTCTTGCCAAGAGTGCGTGAGGCCCTGAGCTCCATCCCCAGAACTGGCAGAAAAAAAGGAAAAGCTGCATGCAGATGTTTATAGTGGCTTTATTCATAACTGCCAAAAATTTGAAGCTACCAAGTTGTTGTTCTTCAGTAGGTGAATAAATAAGCAAACTGCAGTGCATTCGTACAATAGAGTATTATTTGAATAGGAGAGAAAACAGAAGAATCTTAAATGTATATTGCATTCATCAAAATGGCTCAGTGGGTAAAGGGGATACCACCAAACCTAATGACCTGAGTTTGATCCTCAGCACTCACGTAGTGGAAGGAGAGAACTAGCTCTTTCAAGTTGTCTTCTGACATCCACATGTGTGTGCGTGCACGGACACACACACACACACACACACACACACACACACACACACAGATACCTGTATGCACACAATGAGTAAATGAAAATGATTTTTTAGCCAGGCTTGGTGGTACACGTTTTGTTTGTTTGTTTGTTCGTTTGTTTGTTTGGGGGTTTTGGTTTTGGTTTTTTGATACAAGGTTTCTCTGTGTAGTCCTGTTTGTCCTGGAACTCACTCTGTAGACCAGGCTGGCCTCAAACTCACAGAGATTCTCCTGCCTCTGCCTCCCAAGTGCTGGGATTCAAGGCATGCATCACCACCACCTGACATGATGGTACATGCTTTTAATCCTAGCACTCAAGAGGCAGAGGTATGTGGATCTCTGTGAGTTTGAGGCTAGCCTGGTCTATAGAGCAAGCTCCAAACAAGTCAGGCTACACAGAAAGACCTTGTCTCAAAATTTTAATGAATTAATTTTAATGTATATTACTAAGTGGGAAAAGTCAACCTGAAAAGGTCACATTTGTGTGACCACAGTTGTGTGACCACAGTTGTGTGACATTAGGTGACAAGACAAAGCTCTGAAGTCAATAGGAAGGTCTGGACTTCCTGGAAATTTGCAGCAGAGAGGAAGGGACATTGGATGTTTAGGACAGTGAAATTAGACAATATGGTACTATAATAATAGATATATATTATCATACACTTGTCAAAACCCTTAGAATGTACTTCACAGATAGTGAACCCTAATATAAGCTATGGACTTTGGTTAATAATGAGGTTATCATCCATGACGAGTGTTCCAATCCAATGTGTGATGTTGGGTGTGTTTGGGTCAGAGTTTTATAGGAACACTCTGTACTTTCTACTCCATTTTACTATGAGTCTAAAATTACTCTTAATGAAATACTTGTGCATGCACCCTTTGATCCAACCATTCTCTCTAAAAACTTATGCTATAGATATATAGCATAACATATAGGCTAATATAAGGGCAAAATTATCAGTATTTAAATTTATTTATTATGGGACTATTCTGAACTGAAAATTATATGAAATGGCATAAATATCCATCCACAAAGCACTGGTACATATACCAATATATGTGCAAGTATGGCATGTCCACTCAATGGAATAGTGCTACATAGCTATTTTTTCAATAATATTAAACAAAGTTTATTGATAACACAATAAACATACTTCCGTCAGCTTTTTCAAGCCCAAAGAAGACCTGAATTACAATTTATATTTTGCAGGGGGGTGGGGATTTAGCTCAGTGGTAGAGTGCCTGCCTAGCAAGCACAAGGCCCTGGGTTCGGTCCTCAGCTGGGGGGCGGGGACGGACACGGACACGGACACGACAATTTATATTTTGCTTCACATACTCCAAACTCCATCCATGTCGATGTGGAATTTTAATCCTGAGTGATACTGTTGGTTTCTTGTGAGGATAAATTCTGAACAGCAACAAAATCCTTAATTTTTGCTATCCAACCACTTTTCTTGATCGCCCTCTCTAACTCCATATATTCCAGACCGTTCAATGGATTTGTAATAAACTTCCAAAACGAAGGGAAATGTCTTGCTCATTGTTTGCCTGAAATCTTGGCTGGAGTTCATCTTTCTAAACAAAACATAAGCTCCAAAAACACCCACAAGTTCAGCTGCTAAAACACCTTTGAAGATCTTCCTCATTAGCGGCTCCATGGTTCGAGCCATCCTGAGGCCTGCGCACCAGCTATTTTTTTTTTAAAGAAAGATCAGCTGGGTGGTGGTGCACATCTTTAATCCCAGCACTTGGGAGGCAGAGGCAGGTGGATCTCTATGAGTTCAAGGCCAGCCTGATCTATAGAGTGAGTTCTGGGACAGCCAGAACCAAGAAAGAAGGAAAGAAAGAAAGAAAGAAAGAGAGAGAGAGAGAGAGAGAGAGAGAG
>CABHPP010128476.1:0-41410 GCA_902168425.1 Peromyscus attwateri | reverse complement strand
AGAGAGAGAGAGAGAGAGAGAGAGAGAGAGAAAGAAAGAGCGCAAGAAAGCTCTCATGAGATAGGTATAGCAACTAAGAGCCTGAGAATTTGCTTCATATTCAAAAGCAGCACAAATGGAACTATATACAAGCAGGTATGTAAAAGCCCTCATAAATGCAGGCCCATGTAAGCATATACATAGCAACACAAAACTCAAGATCTCAGTGTGAGATGAAGAGCCACTACTTCTAGACCGGCCTCATCTAGTCAACGGTGAAGCCCATAATGATCCCCAGTGGAGAATGCTAAAATCTCCAACTTTGCAGCAATTCTACTGCTGGAGAGGGTCTGCTGTTCAGCCATCCTGCTTCAGTTTAGTTTGGATGGATACATGGAACAAGGAACTTCTCGGAAATGTTGATAGAAGAAAGGAGATGGGTCAAGATTGTGCTCTGAAAGGGTAGAGAAAACAACTTAATACGGCTGTGGAAGGCCTCGCTGTTCCCAGAAGACTCCACAAGGCCTGTCTCTCTGCTCTCTAGCCAGTGAGTGTCCCAGCTCCCAGGTTAAACCCTGTCTCCCTCCATTCATCCTGAGTCATGTTCTGCTTGCCTTCCATCTCTTGAAAAGGAGGCTGGAGAGTTTCCTTGGGTGCAAAGTATACTCTGAAGTCAACTGTTCATGTGAAAGCGCTGTGGCTGATAGGCCAAAGGCCTCTTTAAACCACAATCGCCATTAACACTGTGACTGCCACCACACCGCGCTGCTTTGGGAGGACTGCTGGACCTTCTTGACTACAGAAAGCTGCTGCCAGCAACCTTGAGGGCCAGGGCCTCCAAAGCCTAAAGAAAGCACATGGCAGGTTTTAGACTGACGTGACTTCTAACACACTCTTCACACTGAAAAGGGCCAAGAGCGTTTAACCCACCCACCCATTCTACACTCAGAAACCTGAGGTCCAAAGAGCAAGGACGGTTTGTCTGAGACCACTGCCTGGCCTCTGAGCAAGTAATCTCCCACCACCAAAAACACTGCTTCAACAGCTCTTACAATGTAGCTTAATCTCTGTCTAGCCTCCCATGCTCATGGGTCGGTAGGATTACCAAAAGCAATCTACAGATTCAATGCAATTCCCTTCAAATTCCAACACAATTCCTCACAGAAAATTCAAAGGACAATGTTTAGCTTCATATGGAAACACAAAAACCCCAGGCTAGCTAAAGCTTTCCTGAATGGTAAAAGAACTGTTGGAGATATCACCATCCTGATCACAAATTGTACTAAAGAGCAATAGTAATTTAAAAACAGCATGATGTGAGCGCAAAAAGACACGTTGATCAATTATACAGAATCAAACACCCAGAAAAAGATCCACACACCTATGGACACGTGTCTTTTGATAAGGAAGGCAGAAATACACACTGGGGAAATACAGCATCTTCAACAAATAGTGCTGGTCAAACTGGATGGATGCATGTAGAAGAATGCAAATAGACTCACACCTAGCACTCCGCACAAAACTCTACTCCACATGGATCAAAGGCCTCAACATAAGGCCAGATACACTGTATCTGGTAGAAGAGAAAGTGAAGAACAGCCTTGAACGCAGTGGCACAGGAGACGACTTTCTGAACAGAACACTGATAGCACAGGCACTAAGGGCAACAATTAATAAACGGGACCTCATGAAACTGAAAGGTTCTGTATGGCAAAGGACACCATCATTCAGACAAAGCAACAGGCTACAAAATGAGAAAAGATTTTTACCAAGTACACATCTATAGAGGGCTAATACCCAAAATATATAAAGAACTCAAAAAAACTGGACATCAAGAAAAAACCATTAAAAAATGTGGTACAAATCTAAACAGAATTCTCAGAAAAGGAAACTCAAGTGGCTGAGAAATACTTAAAGAAATGTTCAACATCCTTAGTCAACAGGGAAAAGCAAATCAAAACTACTTGGAAATTTCATCTTACACTGATGGTAATGTCCAAGATCAATAAAACAAGTGACTGCTCATTCTGGCAAGAGCGTGAACTAAGGGGGACACTCGTCTGTTATTTGTGGGTGTGCAAACTTGTATAAGCCACTATGGAAAGCAGTGTGAAGTTTCATTGCAAAAATGAGAATCAAAATCTACCTCAAGATCCAGCTATACCACTCTTGGGCATATACACAAAGGACACTTTATCCTACTGCAGAGACACTGGCTCAACTGTGTTCATTGCTGCTCTATTCATAATAGCCAGAAATTGGAAACAACCCAGATGTCCATCAATGGATAAATGGATAAAGAAAATGTGATCCATTTACAGAATGGAATATTACTGATCTCTTTAAAAAAAAAAAAAATGAAATCATCCAGTGGTGGCAGTGGCAGTGGTGGTGCACGCCTTTAATCCCAGTACTTGGGAGGCAGAGGTAGGAGGAGCTCAGTGAGTTCAAGGCCAGCCTGGTCTACAAAGTGAGTTCCAGGACAGCCAGGACTGTTACACAGAGAAAACCTGTCTCAAAAAACCAAAAAAGAAAAAAAAGTGAAATCATGAAATTTGCAGGTAAATGGATAGAACTTGAGAAAAAAAAATCAGCCTGAGTGAGGTAACTCAGATCCAGAAAGACATATATGGTATGTATTTGCTTATATGTGGACATTAGCTGTTAAATAATTGACAAGCAAGCTACAATCTATATAACCACAGAGGTTAGGTAAAGGACTAGCAGGGAGGGACAGATCTCCTTAGAAAAGGGAAATAAAATAAATAGTTATGGATGGATTAGGGGGAGTACTGAAATGGGGGGATCAAACAAGGAGGAGAGGGAAAAGAGGGGCTAGGGAAGGAATGTGGGGCGGGACATTTAAAATTAAAGGCCATTTGAGGAATCATAGAAGCTTCCTATAACATACACATATATGAAAGCGATCTAAATGAAATTGCCAAATAATAGAGAGACGGAGCCCCAACTGGACATCTCTTGTCACCAAATGAAGCTTCCAGTATCAAGACTGGGTTACAGCTAATTGAGTTCTTGGCCAAAGGGGTCCCATGAGAACCCTAAACAACCAGGCTATTGCCAAGCTTATGGGTGGCTCTCTACAAACTGACTGTAAGGTCCCATTGCTCAAGACAACACTCATACAACTCAATGAGCATGGAGGAGTTGGGCTGGAGCCTCCCTAGAGCCCTCACCCTAGTGTTCACGGTACTAAGAGTATTCCGTACTCTAAAACACCAAGCCAGTGACAAACCTTTTGATCTACAGTGGTGACCTACATGCAAGAGGTACGTGTGCAATAAATGGCACAAAGCTTGCAGGAGTCACCAGCCAATGTCTTACTGGAGTTGACGCTCACTCCATGAGATGGAACTACTACCCACGATACTCAGTGCTCAAGAACCTGAGACTAGATAGGCCAGGAACTAGGGGAAAACCAAATACTACCATTCCACTCAAGGAACATAGCAATAAAATGACTCCTAATGACACTCTGCTGTACGCACACATCAGTGTCTTTCTCAGTCAACATCAGAGAAGCTTCCTCCTGCAGCAGATGGGAACAAATAGAGAGACCCACAGCCAGACAATATGCAGAGAGTGAGAGACCTTGGAATACTCAGTCCTAATAGGGTGTCTCCATCAAATCATTCCCCTCAGGGCTCAGGGAACTCAATGTAAGAGGAGGCAGAAAGGGTGTAAGAACCAGAGGGGATGAACGATGCCAAAGAATCAAGGCCTTCCAGACACAACAGGACTAGTACACATATGAACTCACAAGACTGAGGCAGCATGCACAGGACCTGCACAGGTCTGCACCAGATGGGGCCCTAGAGCTGAAAGGAAAAGTGGACACAAGCTCCCATCCCTAACCCAGAAGCTATCTCCAATTGATAGCCACTTGCAAATGAAAAATTAGTTTCTTCCAAGGGAGTCTCACTGGGGAAACAAGCCACTCTTTAGGGCAGGCTCTCGGGGTAGACCCCATGCCCAACAGTAGAGGGCCAACACAAAATGAACTCAGTGGCATCTTTGGAGGCTCTTGTCTCAAAAGGTTAAGTGAGGGCATTAAAAACAAAACAAAACAAAACAAAAAAACCTTACAGGTCCTTTGCTTGTGTATTCTGGCTTCTGGTTTTGTGTTTTACGGGATTCCTGTGTGTGCAAACACGTGTGCCTCTGCATCTATATGCGTTCCTTGTGCTTTTTCTCTGTCTCTTTTTCTTGTTTGGCTGTTTTGCCCTATTCTAATTTGTTTCTGTTGATGTTTTATCTACTGTATTTTACTATCATTCCTCAAATGCCTATTCATTTCCCAAGGAGAGACAGAAAGGGTATGGAGCTGGATGAGTGGGGAGACAGGGATGAGCTAGGAGAGGGAGGGGGAAATGTAATCAGTTTATAGTGTATGGAGGAAAAATCTATTTTCAATAAAAGAAAAAAATGGAAGAATAAAACTTACAGGCTCAAGAAGGTCAGAAGGTTACAAGATTCACAAGGTTCCCCCTTGTTGACATATTTTTCTTTGGGTCACCAGCTCACAGAAGATGACACGGAGACTTATTATTAATTATGAAAGTTCGGCCTATAGCTTAGGCTTGTCCCACTAGCTCTTATAACAAATTAACGCATTTCTATTCATCTACATGTTGCCTTGTGACTCGTGGCTTTTACCTCTTCTCCTGTATGTCTTGCTCTCCCTGCATCTGGCTCGAGACTCCTCCTTTCTTCTTCCCAGAGTTCTCTGTCCCCAAAAGTCCCACCTAACCTCCTCCTGCCTAGTTAATAGCCATTCAGTTCTTTATTAAACCAATCACACCGTGTAAAGACATATTCCACAACACCCCCTCCCCAAGGCTATGGGAGTAGTGACCGTTGGTGGGGACAGGGCAGGGAGAATCCTCTTGGAGCTGTCCAACGATTTTTCAGGGACCTCTGAAGATGCGGCTTCTCTGTCCATCACCTGTGGTGGTTTGAAAGAAAATGACTCCCATAGGGAGGGGCACAAGCAAGAGGTGTGGCCTTGTTGGAGGAAGTGTGTCACTGCTGGGGAGGGCTTTACGGTCTCCTGTGCTCAAGCTGTGCCCAGTGTGGACACAGACTCTTTCTGCTGCCTGCAAATCTCCAGCACTGTGTCTGCTTAAATGTAGCCCTCCATGATGATAAGGGACTGAACCTCTGAACTGTAAGCCACCCATTTAAATGTTTTCCTTTAGAAGAGTTGCTGTGGTCATGGTGTCTCTTCACAGCATAGAAACCCTAACGAAGACAGGCTGGGGTGGGCTTCTCAGTGATGCAGCTGCCCTCAGTCTCCCTGCCCACGTAAGTATCCCAATCAGCTCACTGGTTCTCCGTGTTATGCTCATTGTGAGCATCCTTCAGGGATAAGCAGATGTGTGTTCCTATCTAGTGAGGAAAGCACTCTGCCACCAAGCTCCATCCCCAGCCTGAGATGGTGCCCTAGAGACACATTCGTCAGAAGTCAGCAAACTGTACACACAAAATCTATTCACCTTCCTGCATGCCCTTACACCTTTTTAAGAGTACTTTTTTGAGGAAACAAGTGCTTATATTTGCACTGCTCTTGGTGTTTATTATATATATTAATATATATTAATATTATATATTATATATAATATATAATAATATATTATTATATTATAATATATAAAATATATAATAAATAATATATTATATATTATAATATATAAAAATATATTATAATATATATAATAAACACCAAGAGCAGTGAGCACATTTACAACCTTTGTATTTTCAACGTGTGATATTTTCAACATAATAGTGGGTTTCTTGGGACTCAATTTCATTGTATGGATGCAATTTGAAGGGGAAATGAAGATGTTTGTGGGAGTAGGTGGCGGGGGGGGGGGGCAGCCGTGCAGCAATGGGAATGTGCTAACACCACAAACCTCAAAATAGTAACTTTCCTGTCTTGTGTTTATAATTAAAAAATGACCACTCCAAATCCCATCATGGAGGGAACACAGGTGAATTCCAAGTTTTACATCCTGCTGGTCGGGCACATGAGAGGGGGCAGTTTGGCAATACATATCAAAGTCTGAAAAACAGCGAAACCCTTTAACCAACAAGTCGTACTCTGGGAGTTTATGTTGAGAAAATAATCAGGGAAGTGTTACAGGGATATTACCTCCGTGATGCCTATCATAAGAGCTCCTGTTGACCTGTGTCTAAAGTGGAGGATTTACTAAATAAACAAAGACAAATCAATATACTAGAGTAACGTGTGATCACCAAAAATATATATGCCTAAAAATTTGTTATGCATAGTACACTCTGATTTTGTAAACATCTGATACAGATCAGGCAATTGTAACTATAAGCTAGACATGAGCGGAGTCACTCCTTTGGTTTTTCATCAGCATCTACCTAGGGTGAGGAGACATTTGTCCATGGCTCCCCAGGAAGACTCACAAGGCCGGGTAAAGAGCCTCTGTAGATGAAGAACAGCAGGTGCAAAGACTCCTGGTGGAGAAGCAAAGCCAATAAGAACAGAGGCAGGTAGATGTTGGCTACATGATTAAAGGCCTCGGGCATCACATGATCCAGCAACAGGAACTCTTCCAGTTATGAGGATAAAGACAAGAAAACTGGACTAGAAATCAGCATTCCCAGATCGGAATCCTAAGTCTGCGGCTATCTTGCCTTTTTCCTTGAGTAAGCCACTTCAGTTCCCTGGGACTCAGTTTCTTCATATGTCAAATGGAAGCAATAATCTCTATCCATTCATCTTCGGTAAGGTTCAAAATAAGGTGAAAACATGGGAAGTTCTTTAAAATGTGTAGTTCTTGCCAGGTGGTAGTGGCGTGTGCCTTTAATCCCAGCACTCGGGAGGTAGAGGTAGGTGGATCTCTGTGAGTTCGAGGCCAGCCTGGTCTACAGAGTGAGATCCAGGACAGGCACCAAAACTACGCAGAGAAACCGTGTCTTGAAAAACAACAACAACAAAAAAATGTGTAGTTCTCTTCAAGGGTGGAAAGAATCACAGAAAGGCTAGGACAACTGGCCTCCTCCTAGTGGCCTTTCTTCAATTCTGGTTTCCTGGCCTTATGTGACTAGCCTCTCTTCTACATTTCCAGCTACAAAAAATTCAAGGTCTGACTGAAGCCCAAAGTCTTGATGCCCTGTGGGTAGAGGGGCTGAAGGGAAATTCTGGGAACTGTGATTGACACTGGCCCCTTAGTTCTTTCCCTGTCAACTCTAGCAAGACCCATAACATGAGCCTTAACTGCATAAAGAGTCTAAGAAGGCAGTCTGGGGAGAAACAATCAGGAAGGAGGTAGTAAACAAGGAAATCAGTTGTCCTAAAAGTAAGCAGAGAAGGTAGCATGGGTGTTCTGAAAATCACTGTGGAGCTCCTTCCCAAGGCCAGGTTTTAGAAACCAAGGTGGATGAGAGGGATTGTCTTTGGAAATCCCTCGCAAATGCCTATATGTAACCTGGAGGTGGCATGAAGCTCTATGGATTTTTGACAGTGTGAGAGTAGGGTCGGGGAATATTAGAGTTGGTAACACCAGAACAAGACCAGAGTGATGGAGGAAAGAAAGAAAGTATACAGAATAATGATGCAGGTGCATTGTTAATTAATGATGAGAGAGCAAATTAATTTCAAGACCTTACACCAAATCTCTCCCTCCCTTAGACCAAGACAATGATTGCCTGAGTCGGGTGTTAGAGAAATAGTCAAACAGCCATTGCTAATCTGTCATTCGCTATCTACTATTTATTGAGCACATCAGTAAGGGCCTGATAAAAGTTATCTCATATAGTCCCCACAGCACCCCTGAGTCAGAGGGGTAAGCCTTATTACATAATGACTTTGAACAAAGGCCCAGAAAGCACGTGCTCACCCATCAGAAGGCTCATAATTTAGGAGATAACCTAAGTCACTCCATGATACTCCAGTTCTTAGATAAGAAAATCAAGTATTGGCCCAGGTCAGGCAGCTAACCATCGAACCATTGCTCTTAACAGCATATTGGAAACGTGTGCCCAGAGAGTGTGTCCCACAGGGCAAAGAAGGAGAGCAGAAACTGTCCCCTGGGAAGAAATTCCAAACCTTAGCTTCCAGTCCCAGCTCCACCCTGACTTAGTGTCGCCCTGAGAAGTCCTCTCCCCTCTCTGCTCTTCTTGAACCACGTGCTTCTCAGGACTCCTCTCAGCCATTATCATCCTTATCCCTTGGCCCATGAGCCTCTTTCATCCCCCAGGGTCCTGTACTAGATTTAAGAGTTGCCTGGAGCCCAAAGTCTTGATGGCTGCAGGTAGAGTGGCCAATGGAAGATTCTAGAGAACTCTGCTCAGGCCTCTTGGCCCATAATATGAGCCTTACTACATAACTGCCAGGAGCCATCCCCAGCAGTGGATGGATCCTACAGAGGATGTAAGGAGTTGGAGGCAGAAGGAAGTGAGCCAGGCCATGGTGGTTGGGAGAATCTTGCAGCCTGACTGACTAGCAGCCAAAGTGTTTCTTTATTTATACAGAATTTAGTAAGCAGGGATACATCCATGATGTTCCAAAACATAGGTCAAACAAAACATAGATTTTGTTTTTGGACTTATGTTTCACTTCCTTTTGCTCACCTTTTTGTCATCATTAATAAACAATGACAGAACAGAATTATCATTTCCAATCATTTTCCCTCGAGTTTTGACATCATTAATAAACAGAGTTATCATTCTTACTCATTAACCCCAAAACCCAATTTTTAAGAGGCATATGACAGCCTGTTCTCAGGCTGGTAGCTTTGGTTGCTTCAAAGACACTAGACCAAAACAAAATCTTCAAGCCACCCTGGACATTTTGCCATGTCCCAAGCAGTGTATTATTAACTCTTCATGGTCAGAGTGCCCAGAAAAAATCCTCAAGCCAAAGCTGCTGCAGTTATTATTCAAATTCTGGTATAATACAATGTTCATATTTATATTTTTATAGAATTTGTCTATATATCTAATCCTGGCATTCTATTGTTCCTTGGGTACCATAGTGACTCTGCATGAGCTAACATTTCTAAGAGAGGGAGGTCCTGACATCTCATTCTTTTATCATCTTTCCACTCCATACTTTGCTCATCAATATGTCTCTGTGTAGAGCAGACGTATATGCCACATAAGTGTCTGAGTGTACAGTGGGAAGAGGCTTGTAATCTGAACTGTAGCCAACTCCTCTAGCCCACCAAATCTTGTTGACCTTTTTGAATTTACTTTGTTTTGAATATCTCGCTCCTGTGTAAATACAGGGACAGATGTTTCAAGAATGTCTCATAGCCTCATGAAGAGACCTCTGGCTTCTTTATGTGTCACAACCTCTAAGGCATAAGGAAGACCTTCAAATAGATAAGGATATCCCCCTAAAAGCAGGGAGAATAGTATGTTCAGGACTGTCCTAGGGAAGCTTAGAAGCAGCATTCCTGGGAGGAGGCGTAATGATTCATAAGGAATTTTCCATCAATCCAATATCCCCAGATTGTACAAATATTAAAAGTGCCCCAAGTATGCAACAGGTGGAGATGAAAACCAAAGGTGGCATGGCAGCCATCATGCGGCTCAGCTTTGTTGGATCTTTGTCAAGCAACTGTGCTGGCTTTATGACTTCTGCCATTCCATTTTGATATGGCGGTGCCACATGACGACTTTGGTACTATCAGAGGCCAAGAAACCACACACTCACTTCTCTGAAGGCTCATAATTCAGGAGATAACCTGAGTCACTCCAGGACACTTCCACTAGGGAAAAAAAACTGTTTAAGGAAGCAGAGTGTATGACCTGTTATCTGAGTCCCAGATCATCGTGATACAGTAATCATAGCTCCCTGGCTACTTCAGTGAATCCCAGAGCTGAGGCCCTGCCCAATTCAGCTTCTACCCAGAGGAAGCAACTGGTCTCTCTTTCCGGGTCTGCTCAACCAGAAATTAAAGAGTTGCTTGAGTGAACCCTGAAAAAGCCACTAGAGACAGCACAACTCACCCCCTACATTTTGTAAACGAAATGCTGAGGCCAAGTGGGGCCATGTAACTCATCTGGAGCCAGAACTTGAGGCTCTGACCTTAATCCACGTCTCGATACTTGCTCCTGCCTCACCCGGTGAATTTTCTTTTGAAATGCCTCTTCTAGGTCTCCCTCATACACCCCCCACCTTAGATGCTCCATACCCTGCACCGGCCACCACAACTCTCCCTGAACTATTGCAACAGGCCTGTGGTCCTCCTCTTCTTAGTCTTTCCTTTCTCAACTCCATCTTGCATACTGTGCCATGTCACTCTCTGACCCAAATCTGCCAGGTGCTCTCCATGTACCAGAGAAAGCTCAAAGACTCCAACCAAATTTCCCTGTCACCTGCTAACCCGTTCCTGGCCTGGCATTGCCCTCTGCCTGTGGTTTTATTGTCGGCACAGCAGTTGCTCCTGAATCTACTGCTGTTTCAGCTACTGACGGCAACTCCGCCATCACTGCCCCGCTGCTTAGGCCCAGGTGTGGACTTCAGCATCCCATCGGAACTGCTTCTGCCTCTGCAGCCAAATGTAGTTTTTAACTGAGTCTCTATCATCCTATTGTACGACACGGGAGTCAATACCGGGGTGAAAACCTACTAGCTCAGAGAGGCCGAGAAGCAACCAGCTGACCACCCTCCTTAGCTGGCAACCCAGCAAGAGAGAGAGTCTCTTCCAAGATCCCAAACCAAAAAAGATGACCAAACTCCAAGTTCCTCCCCACTCCTTCCTGTGTGTGTCTCTGTTTGCTGGACTCCTTCTAACTCTCTATGGCTACTTCCTGTCAACTAGTTGCTGGCTCCACCTCTTGACCCAAGGTTTTATTTAATTAATGCAAACTCGAGGTTTACAATGTGATCAGTTTTTATCCCACAACATCTGCCTCCTCCACATCCTCATATACTTTTAAGTCTAGGACAACCAGGCCTGGTATCTCCCTTTGCTTATGTAGCTGGTGAAAGCTATTTTCTCAGTCAGCTTTAGAGGACCACTCTGTCTACTGCTACATCTGCCAGTTCTATCTGCCTGAATTCTACTATCCTCCCTCCCACCTGGGAAACTTCCTTATGCCCCATTCACAACACTGGAACCTCTCCCTCCCACCATTTTCCTGTGACTCCATAACGGGCAGATCTACGTTGAGCCTGAGTATCTATACTTGCTTTCTTTGCTGTGGAATATACACCTTCTCAAACATACATGATAGACTGGTATTTATTTCCTACATGTCTTTCTCACTGATTCTTTCGTTCATTAGTCACTGAACATAGTGGAATTCAACAGACCTAAGTCTGCATCCGAGCTCTCTCACTTGCCTTAAGCAAATCATTAATCATTCTAAGATTTAGTTTTTCTCCTCTGCAAAACAGGAATCACAATGCCTATCTTACCGCCACACCACTGTGGCTGAAGATACCGTGGCGCACACAGAGCACAATGCCTGAGGTTTGGTGTATGCAATTAGGAGGGCAATATTAATAAACAAAGCTCACACTACATGCCTGGACCTGTGAAGAATATTTGGGATATAAACAAATAAATAAAAATTGGCTCATGCCTCTAAAGACTCAGAGATTAGCAGGAGACAGTCAGAAAGGAAGCAGTTGAAAAGGCATCCACCCAGCATCCTGGAGCCCTCAGACCTTGCATCAGATGGAGGCTCTGTGGGAGAACAGAGAAGGTGTTCCATATAAGTATGATGTGAGCAGCATTTGAAAAGACCGGTGATAATGACCAAGGAGAAGGAAAAATTGGGAAAGACAGACAGACAGACAGAAGGCACAACACAAGATGGCCAGAGAAGCAGGTTGAAACACCATTACACTCCACAAAGAGTTGGTGCTCAGTAAGTATTCTTCAGGAGAGAGGCAGCCAGAGTGAGTGGAGAGCAGAGCCATGGCTGTGAACTGGAATAGATCTAAGCCCCGCCCAGGCTACGTCATCACATAATCCGTGAGCTGGGTTCCAGGTCTAGGACTCTGAGACATGGAAAACAATACTGAGTCTTTGGATTGTTCTTCATTCCTCCAGTTCAGTCAGAGACATGTTTGGGCCTGCTCAATTCAGGAGGAGTTTGGCCTCACCCTCTTCAGGTCACACCTGCCTCTGAGGCAAGAAACACTAATTGACATTACCAGCACTGTCACACCCTCTCCCTGGGAACTTAAGATGTGGTTCATTTTCATAACTTTGTGTGGGATTGGTCCAGAGGACTCTGATAACTTACCTGGCCTTGAATTCTACCCACAGAGCACCTTGCTTAGAACAGGGAAAACCACTGAACTCAAACAAGACATAAGCCATGTCAATGAATGCACTTTTTTTTTCCCCAGTGAATGTAAACTTGAATTGTCTGATGAGAAGCAAATTACACCTGGAAAGAATCATTTGGGGGCAGAGACAGGGGCTGGAAAGATACAGCTCAATCAGTAAAGTGCCTTGCCACACAAGCATGAGGAACTGGGTTCAACACCCAGCAAAAACCCAAATAAAAACCTGGTGATACTTGTAATCCCAGCTCTGGGACGGTGGAGACACGCTGGTCCCAAGGCCTTGCTGACCAGCCAGTTTAGCCTAATCACAATAGCACTGTCCCCAAAAGTCTCCTCTGTTATGCTTATTCAGCTTGTCACCTCCAACCCTTGGCAGTCACTGACCTTTTCACTGTCAATAACGACACCAGAGTGTTTTCTCTTTTTTAAAAAACTGGAATCAGAGTAGGTAGCTTTTAGATGTATTTTTTCCATTTAATATGCATTTAGCCTTCCACTATGACATTTTGTAAAGGTCTTAAGAAATTTGTTTATCTGTTGTGTATACAAAAATGCACACACATGTCACAACTCACGTGTGGAAGTCAAAGGACAGGTTTCAGGAGGTGGTTCTTTCCTTCTACCGGGTGGGTCCTGGGGATTGAACTCAGGTCGTCGGGCTTGCCAGCAGGCACCTTACCCCTCTGAGCCTCCTCGGTGAAGTCCCTTGAATTGATAGATCACTTCTTTTCACCCTGAGGTAATAGTCATCTTATGGACCTATTGGTTTCTCCATGGCCTACTAAAGGGCGGCATGTTAGTTACTTCCAGCTTTTAGCAATTAAGAAGATAGCTGCTATAGATTCTCACGTGTCAGTTCTGCAAATCATTAAAATACATGTGTCGTCACATGGCTGCTAGGTTATTCTTACGGTTTCTCACTTTCTAAGAAGCTGCTAAACTGCCATCTAAAGCAGCTGTGCCATTTAGCAAGGACTGAAGATAGAGTTCAGTGGGGCAGAGCTGGTCTGGCACATGCAAGGACTTGGGCTCAATCCCTGCACCCCAAAGTGGCTGTATTATTTTGTGGTCCCATCAGCAATGAAGGAGACTTTCTGTTGCTCAGCCTCCTTGATAGCATTTAGTGTTATGTGTGTCCAGTAGATGTTTAGATGTTTTTAACTTCTTTAAGACTAAGATGTCTTTTTAAAGATTTATTTTATTTATGTATATATGTGGATGTCTGTGCACATGTGTACAGGTGCCGAAGGAGGCCAGAGTGGGTATTAGATCCCCTGGAGCTGGCTGGAGTTACAAGTAGTTGTGAGACACCCAATATTGGTGCTGAGAACTAGACTTGGGTCCTCTGCTTTTTTTTATGGCTTATTCTTATTATTATGTGCATTGGTATTTTCCCTTCATGTATGTCTGTGTGAGGGTGCCAGATCCCCTGGAACTGGAGTTACAGACAGTTGTGAACTTCCATAAGGGTGTTGGGCATTGAACCTAGGTCCTCGGGAAAAGCAGCCGGTACTGTTAACCACTGAGCCATCTCTCCAGCCCCCAGGTCCTCTGTATAAGTTTTGTCAAACTTACACAACTAACACTAAAAAGGAATGGACTTGCTGTATGTAAATCTTAAACTGTAACAAAATATTTATGGTCCAAAATAAAGTATCTTAATAACATATTAAGATTATAATAACATTATAACAGTAACATTATAATTACTTAATAATATACTTAATAGAGTATCTTAATAACTATGTCCTTGCTGCTTCGAAAAAGAGAAACTCTGAAGTTCAGCATGAAATCAAGGTGAAGCACCACAATCAAGGGAGTTAGAGTCTCCCCATGCAGAGAAAGAGAGCTGAATAGAGATGAATAGATCGATAACTGTATGGAGGGATAATGATGGATGGATAGATAATAGGTAGATAGATAGATAGATAGATAGATAGATAGACAGACAGACAGACAGATAGACAGGCCCAGGGTAGAGGATAGGATCTTCCAAAGAAGGGGAACTAGGACGTGGTGTTATAAACAGATAAAAGAGAAACTGGACTAGGAATATTAAGTGAGGAGGAGAAGGGGCAGCATAAAGGAGGAAGTATGGGGAAAGGCAGCTAACACTGAAAGCCTTTGTAGAGAAACCTACAACTACAGAAGTGTCCTAAAATACATGCCTGTATGAAAGGAATTTAAATGCAGTCACCATGTAATGGGGAAGACAATGCCCCAACTAGACATCTTATGACATCACCATGCAATGGGGAGGACAGTGCCCCAACTAGACATCTTATGACATCCAGTAAAACCTTCAGTGCCAGAAATGGGTTGCAACTTGTTGAGCTGTTGCCAAAGTAGTCCTACAGACCACCTCTCCAGACATCACAGGCTATTGCCAAAGCTATTGGTTATTCTCCACAGCCTGGTAGTAAGGCTCCATTGCTGAAAATACCACTTTGCTTATGCCATCAAACATGGGGAAATTGATCTGGTGCCCATCTAGAAGCTTCACCCCTATTGACCAAGCATTCATGGTGTTGGAAGGTACTCTGCATCATACTGGAGGAGAAAGATAATAATCAGTGTCATCCTGTGACCTGCAACTGCTACCTGCCTTCAAGCTATACTGCAACAATAGTGTCACAAGTGTTATGGAGTAACCAACCACTTTTTAAAAATTGGATTTAAGGCCCATGCCATGAGATGGAACACATACCTGGTACTGATAAAGTGGCCAAGAACCTGAGAATCAACAGGCCTTGAGTCCTAGGAGAAAACTTAATGCTATTATTCTGCTAAAATAAAATGGCAAAACAGCAATAAAATGACTCCTAGTAACATATTGTTATATCCATAGACCCTCACCAGAGAAGCTGCTTCTTGTAGTATACGGGAATTAACACAGAGACCCACAAGTGGACAGTGTGCAGAGAATGAGAGACTTTGGAGCTCTTGACCTTAAATGGGCCTGCCTCTATCAACCCCTCCCCTCAAGGCTCAGGGGTCCATGCAGAAAATATGACAGAAAGATTGTAAGAGCCAGAAGTGGCGAACAGAGTCATCCAGACACAGCAGGGGTATACATATATGAACTCACTGAGACTGCGACAGCACACACAGGTTCTGCACAGGTTCAAACCAGACCGCGTCTCAGTACTGATAAGGGGAGGTGGACACAAAGTCCCACCCCTCACCAAAAAGCTGTTACCAACTGATGCCTGCTGGGAAAGGAAAAAAATCAGCTTTCTCCCATGGAGTATCACTGGCTCCAGATCCAGGAGGAATTATACAACACAACACAGATTCCGTGTACTGGGGGCTCTTTAGTTCATTTAGTTTTGTTTGGGCTTTTTTTTTCTTTGTTTTGGTTTTCATTTTTGTTTAGTTTGGGGAGGTTGACGTCTACGACTCATTGGTTATGTGCTCTTGAACAAGCTGTGTCAGAAGGCTTCCAAATTCTGGTGTGTGTACACGCCCTTGAGCCACCAAGATTTTATCACAGTCCCTGTCTTCCAATGGGGGTGAGGAGAATGCAGTGTTTAATACAATCCTAGGCATCTCGTGAGCATAGTTGATGCATGAAAGGTAAAATTCTTGGTTTGGTTGTAATTTCTGTTCTTCCAAATTTAGGTCATCAGAGGATGATGAATGGATTTTGTTTTTTCATTTTTGGTTCTGTTTTTGTGTATGTGTGGTTGTTAAGGTTTTGGGGGGGGATTGTTTTGTTTTTTGGCTCTGTGTGTGTGTGTGTGTGTGTGTGTGTGTGTGTGTATTCAAGGTGAGTAATAGTGTGTGTATTCAAGGTGAGTAATAGTGTGTGTATTCAAGGTGAGTAATAGTGCCCAAGAGTACAGAGGTCAATGCAGATAGGTGCCCCAGGAGACACGTGTTTGCAGCTGCGTGAATGTTTGCACGTGCATCTGTGTATATATAAAATACTTTTCCTCAGAACACTGTTGTCAATGAATGACTTCAAAGGTCATTCCTTATTATTTATCATAGTATCAAACAAGTTAATAAGTGGTTAGCTAATTGAGTGTTCAAAGAGAAAAAAATTGCTTTAGTTGAAGTCTCTTATCTGACCCAAAGGTTGTAGATACTGAAAAGCAATGTGATGACTGGCCAGAAATGCACAGTTTATGGGTTTGGTGAGGATGAACAGACTATAACCATCGAAAGGTCTCCCAAGGCTCACAGTCTTCCCGGCAGAGGGGAAACACTCATCTCTAGGTGACCTTTGTCGCCAGACAGGCTTCCTACTGCCCTTCCAGAGAGGACCTGTACGGCTTCTGAGGAGAATAACCTGGGCTCTGAGAGGTGGGACCCCAGAGTTACAACCAGTATCTGCAGCTAGTTCCCCTCATCACACTAGGACTCACGGCATGGCCCAGGATGCAGTGGGGTGAGTTAAGAGTGGAGGCGTTAACATCAGGCAAACCTAAGCTTCGCTCCCAGTGCCTCTGCCTCCCAACAGGTAAATGTGGCTCAGTCCTGTCTTTCTGAGCCTCGGGTTTGGTTTGGTTTTTTTTTTTTTTTTCAATAAAATTCTTATCTCTCTAAGTCACTGTGAAAATAACTTAGAGACTTAGACTGAAAGCCAGCTGTAGTGATATTTGCCTATAATGCTACTGAGGCAACAGGATCACAAATTTGAGGCTATCCTGAGAGATCATGAAACAGCCTCAAAAGAAAACACTGAGGGCTGGAGATGCGGCTCATTTGGCAGAGTGATTGATTGATGGATTGCTTAGCATGCGCAGCGCCCTGGGTTCAGGCCCTGCACTGTGTAAACCAGGTGTGGTGCTGCACACCTACAGTCCCGTCATTTTGACGTGGGAGGGTAAAAACAGGAGGTTCCAAAGTTCAAGGTTATCCTTGACTACACATGAAGTTCGAGGCTGGTATACATAAGACCCTGTCCCCACCAAAAAAAAAAAATGTACACTGGTTTTATATAGCCTGGCAGAGCAGTACATGCCTGTAATCTCAGCAATCAGAAGGCAGGCAGATTTGACAGCAGCCTGGACCACGTACTGAGATCCAGGCCAGCCAGGGGTATATAATGAGACTCTGACAGAAAGAGGAAATAGAGGGAGGGAGGGAGGAAGGGAAAAAGGAAGGAAGACTCTTTGCATATTTCTTGGCATAAAATCATATTTAATAAATAATAACAGTAGCTAATATTTATTGAATACTTGCCTATGCCTGCCTGTACAGGTTTCATCTCATTTAAACATTCACGACATAGATTTGCAGACACAATTATTAGTCCCAGTACAGATAAGAGACTTACCCAAGATTGCACAGTAAGGAAGAAGCGAATTTGTGCCCAGGCATTTCCACGGCCACTGTTAATACTTTTATTATCAACAAAAGTCATCACAAAGAAAGGATTCTAGAGCCTCAACTGTGGAGGGAGTTTTTCTGCCTCTGAGTCCCCTCCGCTCACTGAAATGCGAACGTGTCTCCTTTCCCCCAGCCTTGCTGCTGGGTTTCAGCCACCTCTTGCTTATTCATTTGATGTACATGGAACATCCCCAGGTGCCAAGCACTGTCTCCGGCCTGGATTATACAGCCCTGAACAAAACAGCCAAGGTCTCCGTCTTCAGTCTCCATCTTCACATTGCTGAGATGTGAGAAGGGGGAGGAGCCAGGCACACAGAAACCACAGGGAAAAGGACAAAAGTGGCCCTGCAGTGGGCGTGAACTTGGCTGACAGTCTAAGAAGGGGCAGAGAGTGGCTGGAACAAAGAACAGGAAAACAGATGGCATGACATGGCCCCCTGGAACTCAAACCTGCACCTCACATGCTACACACACACACACACCTCCCTGCATGGCATGCAGACCCCGTGAAGGTACTATACCCCCCCCAAAAAACACAAGCCCCCTCTTCTTCCACTGCACAACCAAACACCCAGTTGCCCAAACTAAAGGCTTAAAAACATCTTTTTCTTTATTTTCGTGAGTTTGAACCCAGTGCCCCATCTACGCTGAGAAAGCACTCTGCCACAGAACTACACATGCTCACCCACCTACCCTAGTTCAGAGGCAGGGTCATACTAAATGCCCAGTTGACTTCAAAATCACTACGTAGTCTAAGACAGCCTTGAACTTGAGATCCTCAGCCTCCCGGGAAGTTGGGATTGTAACCTGACCACATCAGCCAGGCATCTTCTTGAATTTATTCTCTGTGAGGCCGTGGTGCTGGCCTCTGCTTGAAACCTATAGCCAGCCATCAGTTGGTGCCCTAACTGTTCTCCCTGCCCCCAGCTGCTTCACCTGACGCCCAAGAAATCTGCTCACAGCCCCATGTGCACACTACAATGTCGGTGCACACCTCTAATCCCAGAACTCAGGAAGCCAAGACAGGAAGATCAAAAGCTCAAAGTCTACAGCTGTAGCACCCTGAATTCTTCAGATTTCACCATAATTCCACCTTGTCTCAAAAGAGGAAAAGAACACCTCCAAAGTAAAAACCCTCATAGCAGGCTGGAGAGATGGCTCAGTGGTTAAGAGAACTGACTGCTCTTCCAGAGGTCCTGAGTTCAATTCCCAGCAACCACATGATAGCTCACAACCACTTGTAATGAGATCTGGTGCCCTCTTCTGGCCTGCAGGGACACATGCAGGCAGAATACTGTATACATAATAAATAAATAAATCTTTAAAAAAAAAAAAAAAACAAACCCTCATAGCTCCTTGTCAATCTCAGAATAAGGCCCAGCATGTGGCATCCTTCGTCACGTGGTGAGCAGCCATTTTTCAACCTCTCACTAATAGTCAAACATGACTCATGCCTAATTATTCCTTCATCCCCACCAGAAAGAGCACAAGATATTCCCACTGAGAAGTCATCTAAAGCCTTGTAGAGGCTTCTGCCCAGCCTAGTTATCACAGTCCCCGATGTCTGCAAGTCAGGGTTCACTGACAAACTTCAGCACAGTAAGTTTTTAAATAGTTCTTTTGAGTGGGTAAGGATTTATGAATGGGGCAACATCAGATCCAGGAACTCCACCGACAGGACACGTGAGGGAAGCTTTACAGGGCACCGTTGGAAGCAGGACAGGCAGTGTGCTGACTGGAGTTCAAATCCCTACTCAGACGTTAAGTGCTGTTTATGTCTTTCTTTTGAGACACTGTGTCAGACTGGGGGGTTGAGGGGCTTTTACATGCTGAATGGTTCTCACCAACAGGCTACCTCTCCAGCCCTCTCATTGTGTTTACTATTCTTACACTGAGAGTTAGTCTGCTCTGTTGTCGTTGTTCGTCAACTTGATACGAGCTTGCGTTATCTGAGAAGGGGGAACTGCATTGAGAAATGCCTCCATAAGAGTGGCCTGGGGCTGGAGAGATGGCTCAGTGGTTAACAGCACGGGTGCCTCTTGCAAAAGACCTGAGTCCAATTCTCAGAGCCTACGTGGTGGCTCACAACCATCTCTAACTCCAGTTTCCGGGAAGCCAACACCCTTTTCTGACTTCCATGGGCATGTGGTACACATACACACACACACACACACACACAAGCACTCATAAACATAAAAAAAAAGAAAGAAATCTTTAAAAAGAAAAAAGATTGGCCTGTAAGCAAGCCTGTGGGGCATTTTGTTAATTAATGATTGATGTATGTGGGCCTATCTCTTGGGGAATGATACCATCCTTGGGCAGGTGTCCTGGGTAGTATAAGAAAGCTGAACTGGGCGGTGGTGGTGCACACCTTTATTCCCAGCACTCAGGAGGCAGAGGCAGGTGGATCTCTGTGAGTTCGAGGCCAGCCTGGTCTAGAGAGTGAGTTCAAGGACTGCCAGAGCGACACAGAGAAACCTTGTCTTGAAAAAGCAAAAAAAGAAAAGAAAGAGAGAGAGAGAGAGAGAGAGAGAGAGAGAGAGAGAGAGAGAGAGAGAGAGGGAGGGAGGGAGGGAGGAAGGAAGACAGGAAGAAAGGAAGGAAGGAAAAGAAAAGAAAGAAAGGAAAGAAAAGAAAGAAAAAGAAAAGAAAACAGGCTGAGCAAACCATGAGGAGCAAGCCAGTAAGTAGCATTCTTCCACAGCCTCTACTTCAGTCCCTGCCTCCATGTTCCTGCCTTAAGTTCCTGCCCTGACTTCCCTCAGAGATGGATGGAGTGTGACCTCTGACTTGTCAGCTGAAATAAACCCTTTCCTCCCTAAGTTGCTTTTGGTCATGACGTTTTGTCACAGTTGTAAAATCCCAGCTAAGACAAGTATCCATTGCTGACATGGGAACCTGAAATGTTAACATTGTTTCTGCCTTATGGCCAGCCAGTTAAAAATATTGAAGCCATAACTGTAGATTGTTTAAATGTCTTTCTGCTTATTTGGTTATATGTCTGACTCCCTGCAAGACCAGGCTCTGAATAGCCAAGCTCTGTCCTGTTGAGAGCAATACTTATTACACAACAGATGCTCAGTGTCTAGTGAGGGGACTGGTGGATGGATGGATACATGCATGCATGGAGGGATGCAAGAATGGGTGGATGGATGGATAGATGGATGGGAAGTTAGTAAAGAAAACTCAAGAGAGAAATCAATGAACTTGACAAGGACCAAATTCCTAGCCTTAGTCTCCTTAACGTACATTTAGAGTTCACAAAACAACATGGAGGCCAAGAACTAACCAAAAACTTGTCTAACTTACCATCTAGGCATGACAGAATGTCAGCGTTCAACAAAGTCCAAGGAGATATTAAGACCTCAAGACAAGTGTTCTTATGCAAGCACCTTCCCCTCCTCCCACCCCCACCCCCACCCCCGCATTCTGTCAAATGTCAACAGACCAGAACTGGAAGCTAAGACTCCTGTCTCTTAGTCCTGGAAACTCATCCAGACCAACAGCCACCCAAAGTTCAAAGATAAGGGCAGTAAGGTCATGGCACACGTGCCGAGACGGTATTCTGCTGTATGGCTTTTTCTGGGAAATATGAACAAAGTATATTCACTCCAGATAGGTCCTAAGGACAGACCAAAGAAACTGCTCCACCCAAGCCTATCTTAGTAAACTAGAGAGTTTATCAAGGCTACTCACAAGACCAGGGTGAAAGGTACTTACAGGAGCATGGATGACACAAAGCCAGCTGAATCACCCAGCAGCCCCCCTCAGCATGAGTGACAGCTCACAAAAGCTGCGTCCCTCAAGCTCCCAGCCCACCTTGCAGACAGGTTATCGAAGTGTTTTTACTGCTTTTATCATCTTGGGGAGGGGCCTGTGGATCTCATTCATTTCAGGAGCTTCCTGAGCCTTGTAAATTTTGCTTACACCCTAGACCTTGTATGGTTCAGTTTCTTCCTGAATTTTATATGAGCTTCCCTCCTCCTCCTCCTCCTTCCAGGAGAGAATAATTCAATTAAGAGGAAACAGCTGGGGAACTAGAGAGATGGCTCAGTGGTTCAAAGTACTTATTGTTTTTGCAGAAGACCTCTAACTCCAGTTCTGTCAGATTTGTTGCCTGCTTCCGACATCTTCTGATAGTTCATGCATGTGGTGCACATGCATACACTCAGACACACACATACACATAATATTAAATAAAAAGGGTTTTTTTGAGACAGGGTTTCTCTATGTAACCCTGGCTGTCCTGGAATTCACTCTGTATTCCAGGCTAGCCTCAAACTCACAGAGATGCACCTACCTCTGCCTCCCAAGTACTGGGATTAAAGGTGTGCACCACCACTGTCCAGCAAACAAATATTTTCTTTCAAAAAAATTAAAATAGTCAAATGGAAAGTCAAGGTCTGTTATAGGTTGGATTGTGCTCTCCACACCAAAAAAAAAAAAGCATATATTAAAACACATGGGGAGGGTGGGGAAAAAAAACCCACTAAACCTCTCAGTTACTTAGAATGTGACATTTGGAGATAGAATCTTCACAGGCATGATCAAGTTTTTAAAAGGTTATAATAATAGGAGCTAATCCAAGATGAATGGTGTCCTTATCAAAGCAGAAAATCTGGACACACACCAAGAGAAGAACATATGAACATGAAGACGTACATCAATAAGCCAAGGATAAAGGCCTGGAGAACAGACCCTTCCCTCCAAGTCCTCGAGCACACCTTGATTTCAGACTTCATGTTTCCAGAACTGTGGGATAGCTCCTTTCTATTTATTGCTCCTCCTACTGGGTATTAGCTTTTCATGGCAGCCCCAGCAAACTAATGTGAGCTCATTAGGAGAATTCGTTCTCACGTAGTCATGGGACCAGCAGTGGCAGCATCGCCTGGGATTTAGTCTACAGACAAGACATACAAGTGAGAAAGTCTAGGGATGGGGCCCAGCAGCCTGCATTCCAACAAGCCATGCCGGTGGTTCTGAACCACCCAAGCATAGTAAATGCAAGAACCTCTGTGGTAAAGCTGCTCAGGGCTGGGTTGATGACTGTCCTTCCCAAAGCCCGTGTCTATCCAGAACCACAGACTGCAACTTTATTTGGAATTCTCAGGTGTAATTAGAAACAAGATCATTCAGGATTGCAGCTACTCAGTATAAGCAGAGAAAGCAGCCACAGCCACAGGAAGAATGCCATGGGATGGCAATGGCAAAAGTCGGCACACTTAAACACAGGCCAAAAGTGCTAAGGATCTCCAAGAGCCACCAGAACCAGGAAGGAGTCTACACAAGAAGGAATAGGAGTCTACACAAGATCCCCAGACACAGAATGGCCAATTCATCCTCCATTCAGACTTGTAGCTGCTTGAGCCATGAGCGAATAAATTTCTGTTGTTTGAGGACTGGCAGTATAGCTCATTGGAAAAAAGAACAATATTTCTATAGTTTTAAACCACTCCTTTTTTGGCAATCTGTTACAGCAGCCCTCAGAAAATAATCTATCCAATATTAAGAGTCACCGACACATTAATTGTTGAATCATTGATTGTTGAATTAATTAAAATGAAATAAAATTGAAAATTCACTTCCTCGCTCAAGCCAGCCACATTTCTAGTGCTCAGGGGTCAGCGTGGATGTTGGTGACTGTGTTAATGACCCAAACACAGGACATCTCCATGAGAGCACAAAGCTCTACAGGACACACCGTTCCAGAACACCATGTTCACCCCAGCATAGCATCATCGTCCTCTTTTGGACCACAGACTAAGATGGTTTTAAGTATTGAAAGGTTGAAAATTTAAAACAGCCACCAGACAGGAAAGCAGAAGGGTTTGTCTGTCGTTTGTTTGTTTTGCTTTGATTTTTAGACAAAGCTTTTTCTGTTGCCCAGGTTGGCCTCAAACTTCTGGGTTCAGATGACCTTTCTGCTGTAGCCGCCCAAGGGTTAGGGTTCCAAGCATGGACCCAGCAAGAGTGGAGGATTTTAACCTTAAATGGGTGTCCTGATCTTTGAGTGTAAAGAGTTGATTCAATTAAAATCTAAAGCTGTGGGCTGGAGAGATAGCTCAGGGGTTAAGAGCACTGACTGTTCTTCCAGAGGTCCTGAGTTCAATTCCCAGCACCCACATGGTGGCTCACAACCATCTATAATGAGATCTGGTGCCTTCTTCTGATGTACAGGCATACTATGTACATGGTAAATAAATAAATCTTTAAAAGAAAATCTAAAGCTGTGATTCTGTTTAGGATAAAACGCTAGGGTAACAGGAAAAAAACTAATTTGTCATCTTTAGTAATATTCAAGTTATGCTTTTAAGAAGGAAAATACTTTGTTTCTCATTTGCTTTCAATGAAAGATAGATATTCTATACCTGTTTGGAAAAGAAAGAAAAAAAAACAACCTACGGTATTTCACCACACAACTCAAAATGGCTGGAAGTGGTGGTGAATGCCTTTAACACTCAGGAGGCAGAGGCAGGCAGATCTCTGAGTTTGAGGCCAGTCTGGTCTAAAGAGCAAGTTCTAGGACAGTCAAGGCTACACAAAGAAATTCTGTCTCAAAAAACTGAAAAAAAAATTCTAGAAGAGGGAATTTTGACTATTTTCATCACAAAGAAATAATAAATACTTGAGATAATGGATGGTCTAAATACCCAGAGTTGATGATTAAATAGCACATTCTTCCCCATAAAGATGTATAATTATTGTTAATTAAAAAGTTAATTTTTGCTGGGTGGCAGTGGCACACTCCTTTAATCCCAGCACTTGGGAGGCAGAGCCAGGTGGATCTCTGGGAGTTCGAAGCCAGCCTGGGCTACAGAGCGAGATCCAGGAGAGGCACAAAAACTACACAGTGAAACCCTGTCTTGAAAAACAAAACAAACAAAACAAAACAACAACAACAAAAAAAAAGATTAATTTTTGTTGAGCTCCTGACAGTATCCAGGAGGCAGAGACAGGTGAATCTTTATGAGTTTGAGGCCATCTTAATCTATGTAGTGAATTCCAGGCCAGCCAAGGCTACAAAATGATACCCAGTCTGAAAAAAATTTAAGGCAGTTACGAGGTGGCTTGAGGGTGTTGCTCTTGTAGAGGACCTGAGTTCAGGCCCCAGCATTCACTTCACACAGCTCATAACTACCTGTAATTCCAGATCTACAGAATCCAACACCCTCTTCTAGACTCCAAGGTCACTACATTCATGTGGTGTACATAGACACACATATACATAATTTAAAATGAGATTAAAAATAAAAATCTTAATATAATAATGAATAATGTGAAAGTCACATAAAAATCTTAATTACAGTATATGTAAGGAAATTCTTGCCAGAACATGTCCAGCCCCATTTATTTACACACTACCTATGCTTTCTGCTAAACAGCAGGCTTGAGTCTAGGATAGAGAGCACTGGAAACAGAATGCATACTAACTGGCCTACTACAGGGGGGAAAAGCCAATGGCTGCCCTCAGTGGTAATGAAAATGACATGGAGAAGACATTAAAACAAACTCACCGAGGGGGACCACGTGCTACCCAGTCTATGGATCCAATGTATTTTCAACACCACAGTGAAATCAAAGAGATTACATTATTATGTGCATGCCTACATATGTAGGGGAGCGAGAGAGCTCTTTAATGCCTCCTACTCATTCTGAAGGGGGCTCTTTAGATGGACCTGGGAACCAAATTAACCCAAGGTGCATTAACCCATAGAAGTTTTATCAATCTGTTCTTTTTAATTTTTTTAAGTGTATGGATGTTTTGCCTGCATATATGTCTATGCACCACTTGTGTGAATGGTCCCCACAGACGCCAGAAGAGGGTATCAGATCTCCTGGAATTGGAGTGCCAAATGGTTGTGAGCCACCATGAGGGTGCTAGGAATCCAATCCAGGATCTCTGGAAGAGCAGCCAGTGCTCTTAACCACTGAGCCATCTCTCCAGCGACAAGTTTTGTTCGTTTTTTGTGTATACAAGGCTCTCCACAAGACAGTCCAGGTAAGTATGATGGCATAGACCTTGTAATCCCAGGATTCAGGACACAGAGGCAGGAGAATTGTATTTGAGGCCCAGCTGAGATACATAAGGAGTCCCTGCTCACTGCCGCCCCCACCCCGCAAAAGCAAGAAAGAACATAGCCAGCATAGTGGTGCAGGCTTTTAATCCCAGCACTCAGGAAGCAGAGACAGCAGATCTCTGTGAGTTCTAGACCTGCATGCCAAGTTCCCTTCTCCAGAGCAGACATTCTCAAAAGAAACAAACAAATAAACAAACAAAAAATACAGTGGAGGGCTAGGGGTGTAGCTCGGTTGGCAGAGTACTTGCTAACAACCACAGAGGCCTGCATTCAGTGCCCAGCAGCACGTAACACTGGGCATAGTGGCAGATGCTTGCAATCCCAGTTCTCAGATGGGGGTGAAGGATCAGGAGTTCAGTCATCTCCTGCTACATAGTAGCCGGAGGACTGCGGTGGAGTCCAGAAACAGCAGAGTCAGTAGAAATGGCCAAGAAAGATACTTTGAGAGTTTCTAGATGAATAATGACACTTTTTAAAGATTTATTTATTTATTATATACACGGTGTTTTGTCTGCATGCATGCCTGCACGCCAGAAGAAGATACCAGATCTCATTATAGATGGTTGTGAGCCACCATGTGGTTGCTGGGAATTCAACTCAAGACCTCTGGAAAAACAACCAGTGCTCCCAACCTCTGAGCCATACTCCAGCCTGATACATTTTTTTTTTTTATTAAAGAAATGACAGGCTGGAGAGATGGCTCAGCAGTTAAGAGCACTGACTATTCTTCCAGAGGACCTGGGTTCAGCTCCCAGCATCCACACGGCAGCTCCCAACTGTCTGTAATTCCAGTTCCAGAGTATCACCAATGCATATAAATAAAAATTTAAAAAAGAAAGAAAGAAACGGCAGGACAGGGCTGGAGAGGCTGCTCAGCAGTTAAGAACACATATTGGTCTTTTCTTAATAATTTCTTTAAATTTTTTTGTGTGTATGGGTGTTTTTTTGTTTGTTTGTTTTGTTTTGTTTTGTTTTTCGAAACAGGGTTTCTCTGTGTAGCTTTGTGCCTTTCCTGGAACTCGCTTTGGAGACCAGGCTGGCCTCGAACTCACAGAGATCCGCCTGGCTCTGCCTCCCGAGTGCTGGGATTAAAGGCGTGCGCCACCACCACCCGGCGTGTCTGGGTGTTTTACCTGTCTGTATGTCTGTGTTCCGTGTGCTGCCTGCTGCCCACAGAGGCCAGGAAAGGGCACACTGGAGTTACAGAGGTTGTGAGCCCCCATGTGGGTGCTGGGAATACAATCCTTGTCTTCTGGAAGCAGCAAACGTTCTTAACTGCTGAGCTACCTCCCCCACACATACTGCTGTTGCAGAAGACCCAAGTTAGATTTCCAGCACCCATACAACAATTCAAAGTTGCCAAAGCTCCAGACCCATGGATCCAATGCCCTCTTCTGGCCTCCGTGGGCACCTGCACACAGGTACACAGACACACAGACACACACAGAGACACACACACAAATACACAGGTACATAATTTTAAAAGAATTTATCTTCAGCTGATTCAGTTTCTTTCAGAGCAGAACAAAAATTAGGGGAAAAAAATCAAAGCCAAAGCCTACAGCTGTGGGCTCAAAATCCTTCTGGTGCAATAGCAACTATCAACTAGCCTGGTAGAAGCTACAAGGACTTCTGGTCATTGTTAAAGTCCCCGGGCCCAGAAACTTCTGGTCTTGGTTACTCACAAGGAACTCTGCTGGCTCTACACCCAGAAACAATCAACCAGTTACGCAGCTGCGTAGACAAGGCTTGACAGTTCCGCAGCTGCATAGACAGGGCTGCACTTCGACTTTCAGCCTTGACCAACACTGGATAAAAGCCTCTGAGGACAAGTTCACGTCTCACTCAGGTGATGATCTAGGAGAGCACCTAGAATTTACCCCAGAGACCTGAGTTCTGGTCCCTGTTTTGCCCACTAACTCCTTGTGAAAAGGAAAGATTGGAGGCTTTGACAGTGTGACCTCCAAGGTCCCCTCTCCGCTCGGCTCTGGGCTGCTCCAGATCCTCGCTTGTGTTAGGTATGCCTGGGACAGGGTCCAAGCAATTCCTGAAGGGGTCAAACAGATTAACCATTGGCCTGGGTCAGTTCCAGTTAATTCAAAAATTAACCTAGTTCCATGTTTTCTCTTTTAATCTTTACCAGGCATAACTCTGGTGGAGAGGTCCTGCCTCCATGGTCCAGGTGCCATTCTCTGGCCCTCCGAGTCATAGTACTCCATTCCCTGCAACTTTTATTCTCCCTATTAAATTCTACCAATCCTTACTTCCTCCATCAAACCTCTTCTGACCCCTCCATGCCCTATGACATAGCCCCCTCCAGCCCCCTCGCCACAGTCCCCTGTATATCAGTGCAGAGCTGACTGTCTGGGGTCATGGTGACAATGTCCTATGGCTTTCTTCTTGCTTGGCTACTTCCCTTGGAAGTAGAAACCATGGCTGTGTTTGATCCTTTATCCTATGAACCTGTGCCTGACACAAACTCATTGTTGAGATGCCCAAACATTTAAGATTTGTTTTGTTTGTTTCTAAAAATTTTTCAAGCCCTAGCCACTAGGAAATATGTTCTTACCACTTCAGAGCATCTTCCTAGAAACCCCATGAGACAGGTTGATCACGACAAATAGATCCCAGGTCACATGAAAGTGGAGCCAGAGAGCAGGTTGGTGGTAGAACCCAAAGGAGATACCAGGGTTCTTGACTCCAGCCACGGCTTTGGAGAATGTAGCTAATGCCTGGTGAGGAAGCGTAGCTTGGAGACTAGGAGATGGTTCAGCTGGCAGAGTGCTTGTCTTCGTGGCATACATAAAGGCCTGTGTTCAGTCCTCAGCACCATATGAACTGAACGTGGTGGTGCCCACCTGAATCCCAACACTTGGAAAGTGGAGGCAGGAGATAGGAGGTTCCGTCATCTTTGGATACAAAGCAGGTTAAAGCCAGTGCCTGGGCTCCATGAAACAAGGAGGAGGGGGGAGTATTGGTGAAATTATTAAGGCCACTCCACATAGTTAAAAGGGAGGTTTATTTCGTGGGGTAACTTACAAGAGAAGGGATAGGCTACAGGGTCTGGGAAAGGCGTGGCGCAGTCCGGCGGTGTTCTCTGGAGAACTCTGCTCGGTCTACCTCCAGCAACCAGGGCCCAGGAACCAAGAGAGCTCCCCCATCCGGATCTCGGGTCTTTAGGGTCCTCTCTCAGCTCCGCCTTGTAGCGTGACAGTTACCGAAGCCTCAAAGAGAGTGGTATTTCCAGGTCAAAGCTGGACCGGTTACCCACTACAGGGGAGGGAGAAGAGGAGAAGACCAGAGGAGGAGGAAGGAGGAAGGAAGCGGGGAGGAAGGGGGAGGAAGGAGAAGAGGAGAAGGGAGAAGGAAGGAAAAGGAGTGAAGAAGGGATGAAGGGGAGGAAGGAAGAGGGAAATGGAGGAGAGAAGGAGGAGAGGGAGGAGGGAAGGGGAAGGAGGAGGAAGGAAGAGAGAAGAAGGGAATGAAGGAGGAGGGAAGGAGGGGAGGAAGGAGAAGAAGGAAGAGGAGGAGGAAGGAGGCGCAAAGAAACCATAGCCTGAAGCTGCGCGCCGCGCCCCCCACCCCCCCCCCCACCTACCCCCCCCACCCCACCCCCCCCCCCCCCCCACCCCCCCCCCCACCCCACCCCCACTCTCCCCACCCCACCCACCCCCCCATCCAACATGTAAAGACAAGCTCAGAAATATCTTCACTCTCCAGCCTGCTGGAGGCTTCATCCCTGTAGACTCTAAGACTGTTTCCTCCTGCTGTTACCATCATCATCATCGTTGTTCTTGAAAGAAATAACAATCCAGGGCAGTTCCTGGGCAACCCACAATGCATTTCCTCCAAGGGCCCAGGAGACGCTGAACTGAAGACCCTACTTAAATTGCATAGTTGGTGTTTGTGATAAGAGAGCGTGGCTCCATGCATGATGGGCAGGTTGACAACTTCCTAGAAAGACCATCACCGTCTTCTTTTGTTTTTGTTTTTGGTTTTTGAGACAGGGCTTCTCTTTGTAGCTCTGGCTATCCTGGAACTCCCTCTGTAGACCAGGCTGGCCTCCAACTCACAGAGCATGGTCTTCTTAACAAGACACTGAATTTAAACTCGTGGTGGTAGTGCACACCTTTTTTTTTTTTTTAAGATTTATTTATTTATTATACATACAGTATTCTGCCTACACACCAGAAGAGGGCATCAGATCAAATTACAGATGGTTGTGAGCCACCATGTGGTTGCTGGGAATTGAACTCAGGACCTCGGGATGAACAACAGCCAGTGTTCTTAACCTCTGAGCCATCTCTCCAGCCCGGTAGTGTACACCTTTAATCCCAGAACTCAGGAAGCAGAGGCAGGCGGATCTCTGTGAGTTCGAGGCTAGCCCGGTCTAAAGAGCAAGTTCCAGGACAGCCAGGGCTACCCAGAGAAACCCTGTCTTGTAAAACAAAAACAAACAAAATGCTACAGGTGAGATGGTTTAGGCAACACAAATATTTTTTCTCACAGTTCTAGAGGCTGGAAGCCAGAGATGGAGGTTTCTTCAGTTTCCCCTCAGCCTCCTTCTTGGCCTTGCAGCGGCCAGCTTTTCATTCACCCTCGTATGTGCCCGCACAAAATCTAGCTGCCTTTGTGTGTGTCAAGTTTCCACTGTTTTATAAGGACATCGGTGAGGGGCTGGAGAGATGGCTCAATAGTTAAGAGCACTGGCTGCTCTTCCAAAGGATCTGGGTTCAATTCCCAGCACCCACATGGCAGCTCACAACCACCCATAACTCCAGTTCCAGGGGATCTGATGTCCTCTTCTGACCTCCTCTGGCAACAGGCAAGTACATGGTAAGTATACATGCATGCAGGCGGAACCCTCATACATGTAAAATATAATAAGTCTAACAAAAAAGAGCATCGTGGAAGAAACACAATCAGTCCATAACTGAAAATGCATACAAGCACCCCAGGACACAAATGAAAGGTGGTCTTTCTGGGAAGCTGTCAACCTGTCCATCATTCATGGAACCACATTCTCTCATCACAGACACATTTATGTGCTTATTCATATGCACATGACTATGAGGTGCAAGTATAGACAGATGTGTGTGTGCTGTTGTGTTTTATCTGCATGTGAGTGTGGTATAGAAATGATACACAGAGTCATGTGTGTCTGCAGGTACCCCCACCCTGAAAATGTGCATGTGTGAAGATCACTATTGCAGTGGGCATAAATGTTTCTTATTCAGTATTCATTCAGTTCAACAAAGATGTGCTCCTATTGGAGGCACTGTACAAGGCTCTAAGAACAAAAAGAGACACAACAGATGACGGACATACACCAGGGTACTTGGAAGGCAGGCATGGTTTTCAACATAGTGCAGGTATCTAGAAGCTCTAAAAAATAGATGCACATTAGAGCCCACAACAAGCTCACGTAAGTCAGAACGTATCTCTTTCAATACAAAAAGCATTGCTATGGACTCTTCAAACGCTCCACGTCAGATAACAGTGGCATCCTCAGCCAGCTCCTCGGGTGGCCTGTCGTCACAGCCACTCCACCCTCTCCACCCGTGGGGAGGCGAGGACATTTTTCCGATAACAGGGCACAGAGAGTCCAGACCACTGGAAGCCATCTGAGCTTCACGTGGTTTTATGATTTCACTGTTAATGTTTGGCCTTGGGTTGTTTCTGCTGTGGGAGGTAAGCCAGGAAAGGCAGGAAGGAGCTGAGGGTAGGGGAGATAAGGTGCCAGGTCACCTGCAGGAGGCACCTGCCCTGGCACCACAGGACTTGCAGAGTTCCAGGTCCTGCCCAAGGAAGGAAATTCCCAATCAGGAAGAGAGCAATGACCTCTCTGGGAACATAAGAGAAAAAGACAGACTTCCAGTAAATGATCCCCAGTAACCCAGCTGCCCCTCTGCAAACTCTTAGAGTCCCAAGAAATAGCTACACCCACATTTGTCAGCATGTGCTTGGTTACCTCCCAGAACACAAGCAGCTCTCTACCCCCAAAATGCCCTCTTAATAGTGTCTCCTTTAGGCCGGGCGTGGTGGCACACATCTTTAATCCTAGCACTCAGGAGGCAGAGGCAGGAGGATCTCTGAGTTCCAGGTCAGTCTAGCCCACATAGTGGGTTCCAGACCAGCCAAGGCTTCACAGGAAAACTCTGTCTCCAAATAATTAATTAATTTCTTAAAAGGAAAGGGTTGTTTCTTTTCCCTGGATACAGTGGTGTGCACTTGTACTCCTCTCAGTTGGAAGGCTGAGGCCGGAACATCACTTAAGTTCAGACTGGACAACACAGAGAGTCTTAGAAGAAAAAAATTAAAAAATTTTCTCCATCACCCTACATCCTTCCCTTTACTAGTTCTATTCCCCTAAAAAAAATTTTTAATAGTAAATAAATAAATAAATAAAGCACCCAGGAGGCAGAGGCAGGCGGATCTCTGTGAGTTTGAGACCAGCCTGGTCTAAAAAAAGAGTTTCAGAACAGCCAAGGCTACACAGAGAAACCCTATCGAAGAAGAAGAAGAAGAAGAAGAAGAAGAAGAAGAAGAAGAAGAAGAAGAAGAAGAAGAAGAAGAAGAGGAAGAGGAAGGAAGGAAGGAAGGAAGGAAGGAAGGAAGGAAGGAAGGAAGGAGGACTGTCTGCTAATTCATTCACCAACTTGCTGATTAGATGATTTGGGGGTCCTTTTTATAGTTTGTACATATTCTAGGTATTAACCCTGTCATAATAATTACTGTAGCTTCTCTTGCTATTGATTTATTTTATTCCACTGTGATCTATCATTAGAAATTCTTTTTATTTTCTTACATTTGTTAATAATAAATATGTAAATAATATTTTATGTAAATCTATCTTCACACGCCCTGCTCTGAAGTCTTTCTTACGACATGCATATTGTAAGCCTAAATGATTGCGGAAGCCAAGCATGGTAGTGCACACCTGTAATGTCTGAGTTCAGGAGATTGAGGCAGTAGGATCTTGAGTTCATGACCAACCTGGGCTGCATAGTGAGTTCAGGGTCAGCTTGGGCTACATAGCAAGACCTGGCTCACAAAGAAATTCTGAGTGGTTTATTGTCAGTAATAGATGTGTTCGTTTCCAATAACACACAACATGGGTAATTTCTCACATCTACTAGGAGCAGGTGGGACACAGAGAAGGCGAATTACATGGGAGACCAGAAAGAGGCTGGGGCCTGGACCACTGCCCTGAAAAAATAAGGTCCTTGAACTTCGAGGCACTCTCAGCCTAGCTGGGGGCAGGGAGACAAACAGGAGGAAATGTAATGGGCTTCTGAGCTCCCCCCAGACCACTCTCTTTGGAGACTTAGCTGTTTTTATGTATATGGGTGTTTTCCCTGAATGTGTGTCTGTGCATCATGTGCACACAGTGCTCACAGAGGCCAGAAGAAGATGTCAGATCCCCTGGGTATGGAATCATAGAGTGGTAAGCTGTCACGTGGGTACCAAGAATTGAACCTGAGTCCTCTCAAAGAGCAATCAGTGCTCTAAACTGCTGAGCCATCTCTCCAGCCCCTAAAAACTATTCTTGACTTGAGTGAAGAAGCCGTGTCCTTCGCCATTTCACACAGAGGATCTGCTCAGATGTCTCCTAGTCCCTGCAGTTCAAGTTCTCAGTCTTTCTCTCCAGGAAAAATTGTTTCCCCTTCAACTGGCTTCCCATTCCCCTTCACTGAGCCTTGATGAAGGCACCCAGCCCAACACATTGCATTTGCACGTTTGTCTAGCTCCCTGGGCTGTGGTGTCCACCGGTGCAGGGCTTTTTGGTCTTCAGGTCTAGCAGAGTGCCTTCCAGGGTCAATACTCTTATCCATATGCTGCTATGAGGGGCTAGGTGAGTGAGGAAGAGGCTGGAGAAAAGAGAACCCCCATGCACAAACCAGAGCAAAGGTTGGTACCTCATAAGTGATGTGTGGGCTGTTACACTGTTACGTCCTCCACACAGGTTGGCAGAGCAAACCTCTTCTCCGGTTGCAGGGTCCTCTGGAGACTTTCCCACCATTCCTGGTGAGAATCAAAATAGAAGTTATCTGCCACCCTAACATCCACAGCCTAGCAGAAATCAGGCAGCATGTCTCCTGCCCATCCCTCCAGTGGTGCCAAACAGGAGCGACACACATGCTGGAGAGTTCGCTAGCCCCATCAACAAAGGACCAAGAGAGGGAGAGTCTAGAAACGTTGAAGGCCAAGGAAACTAAAATAATTGGAACTGAGTAGGAGGCAGAGAGAATCCAGTGTTGCCGGTGTAGACAGGGCCTGCAAAGGCTAAGCTCTAGACAAGCAGACAGGAGAGACTGTCCCAGAAAAGCCTGGTCTTCATGGGGAGCACACCCGCTTGCTGCTCCTTGGGAACAGAGTGTCTAGTAGGGCATCCCACCACCCTCTCCACTCAGAATGAAGCCAAGTAGAAAGGAGTCCCTGGGACACATAGGCATGTAGGGCACTTAGACTGCATATTTAACTCAAAGTCTACCTGCTCCCCAGAGTCTCTGGAGAAGTCCCTCAGAAAGCAAGGTTGTCATGTAGAAGCTATGGGCGTAGATCAAAAGACCCAGCCTGCTGATGAGTTCCAGGCCAGCCAGAGATACATAGTGAGGCTCTGTCTGAAGAAGAAAAAGGGCCCAGAGTGTCTCTTGCTCTCCAGCCGTCTTAGGGGCCATTCATGGTTGAAGACCATCCTTTATCTCAGGCAGGAACATGATGACCATAAAGGAAATGGCAAGTCACTGTAGCTAATCAAGCCCAGGCTCCAACTTGTGGAGCCTACATGCCAAAGCACAAGCCGGCTCCATGATCAGACGAGGCAAGGTGAAGTCAGTCACCCTCGCTGTCACTGTCCAGCTCTGAAGTCTGAGACAGCTGGATGTGGTGGTGCGCATCTGGAACTCCAGAACTTCGGGATTTGAGGAAAGTAGGATACTTGTATTTGAAGACAGCTTGGGCTACACAGTGAGACTCTCTAAAAAGGGTGGAGGGATAGAGAAAAAGGAACGTTTTTAACAGATTACTTCCCCAGGTGGGGCGAAACTAATGTCCAGCTCCACAATGACTTCACTGGCTGGTTTTATGTCAGCCTGACACAAGCTAAGGTCATTTTGGAAGCGAGAACCTCAATTGGGAAAACACCCCCACCAGATAGACCTGTGGGCAAGGCTGTGGGGGCATTTTCTTGGTCCATGATTGATGTGAGAGGACCCAGTTCACTGTGAGCAGCACCATGGCTGGGCTGGTGTAAGATAAGAAGTAAGCTGAACAAGTCCATAAGTAGAGCTATCCCCCAATGCCTCTGCATCAGCTCCTGTCTCCAGGCTACTGCCCTGTCCGAGTTCCTGTCCTGACTTCCCTCAGTAATGGACTGTGACCTGAGAACTGCACGGGAAAAATGAATCCCTTCTTCCCCAAGTTACTCCTGGTCTTGGTGTTTTATCCCAGCAGTCGAATCCTACTAAGGGCGTAGCTGTAAGATTCAATTAGACAAAAGAAGAAGGAAGCACAATGCCTGGCTCACTGCTGTAGATGATCTGGATATCCCAGAAGCATGCCATGAAAAATAAACCGTAAGAGGGCTGGAGCCATGGCTCCGCAGTTAAGAGCACTTTTACTCCAGTTCCGGGGATCCGATGCCTTCTTCTGACTTCCTCAAGTACTTCAATACACATGGCATCCATAAACCCATGCAGACACACACAGACACATGAAAATGATAGATAGATAGATAGACAGATAGATAGATAGATAGATAGATAGATAGATAGATAGATAGATTTAAAGAAATAGATAAACAGTCTAAAATCATACTGCCCTGAACATACCCAATCTCTTCTTATCTCAGAAGCTAAGCAGGGCCGGGACTGGTTAGTATTTGGATGGGAGACTGCCTAGGATTACCAGGTGCTGTAGGCTTTAAAAGAAGGAAAAAAAGAAATAGATAAGTAGACCATACAGAATTCTTCTTCAAATAAAACTTGCCAGAGTTTGATTTAAAACCAATTTTTAAAGGGCCAGTGAAACAGTTCAGCAGCTAAAGGACATTTGCCACCAAGCCTAGTGATGAGTTGAGTCCCCAGAATCCACACAGTGGAAAGAAAGAACCAACACCTGAAAGTTGTCCTCTGACCCCACACATGCTCTGTGGCATGGGCTCACTCACACACATAAACAAAAGAAATAAATGTAAAAAATTGTTTTCACGGTCCTCAGCCCTGAAAAAAGAAAAAAAAATTGTTTTCAAAAGGAGAGCACTGCCGGGCAATGGTGGCGCACGCCTTTAATCCCGGCACTCGGGAGGCAGAGGCAGGCGGATCTCTGTGAGTTCGAAGTCAGCCTGATCTACAGAGTGAGTTCCAGGACAGCCAAGGATACAGAGAAACCCTGTCTCGAAAACAAACAAACACAAAGGAGAAACCTAAAGATGTGGTTCAGTGGTGGAGCACTTGTCTAGGACAGGGAAGGGAAGGCCTTAGATTCAGTTTCTAGTATAGGAAAGCATCCCATGTCAGGCCCGAGGGAGGACTGAACGTCAAGAGTACTGCCACTCTTACAGATGACTTGGGTTTGATTCCCAGCACCCACGTGGTGGCTCACAACCATCTGTGACTCCACAGTACTGCAAACACGTGGTACACACACATACAGGTACTCACACATACACACAAAATAAAAATGAATGAATAAAAATGTCTAGTCCTACACGCAAACATAGCTTGCTTCTGCTCCAGGAAGTGAAAAACTAATCAGAAGGACTATATGAAAAGAAACTGAAGGCCATCGCAGTCCCAGCTGCAGGAATTGAGGTGGGGAGGAGAAGAAGCTCAGGCGGAAGGAGGGAGGAGGGAATCTTCGGTCAGCATGTAAAAGGAATAGAAAATACCTTAATAAGAAGGAAAAAAAAAAGAAGCTCAACATCCTTTAGTTACCAGGAAAAAAAAAAAACAGATAACACTTCAGATGACTGTAATCAAAAAAGAAAAATATGCGCGGGTAAGAAAAATAGGGCCGGGCAGTTGTGGCGCACGCCTTTAATCCCAGCACTTGGGAGGCAGAGCCAGGCGGATCTCTGTGAGTTCGAGGCCGGCCTGGGCTACCAAGTGAGTTCCAGGAAAGGCGCAAAACTACACAGAGAAACCCTGTCTCAAAAAACCAAAAAAAAAAAAAGAAAGAAAGAAAGAAAAATAGGGAATATTAGAACCTTTGCAGATTGTTGGTGAGAACATTACCCGGTGGCCCTCAAAAGGTTAACGAGCATTACAAGATTGATGTTGAAACAAAATGTTGCAGCACTGTACACAGTCGCCAACAAACACCCTGAATACACACTAACTGGGGAACAGACAGACAAGTGGACTGCTCCAGCTGATAGCTGAATGAAGAGCCGATCACCATGAATGAACTTTGAAAGCTGCCGAGTAAAGGGGACCACCACACATGGTCAGGGATTGTGTGATCTCATTGTAGGAAAAGTCCAGAAAAAGGAAACCCGTTCAGACAGAGCGGATTGCTGGTTAGCAGATCCAGGAAGCAATCTGGGAGTGGGGCATGACTGCTTACTAAGCATGGGACTTCTGGGGGAGTGGTCCAAGTGTTTTGGAATAAGATGGGCGTGCTGTTCACACAATGTGACAAATATAGTAAGTTCTACAGAATTCTGTGCTTTAAAATGGTTAGCTTTGTGTTGTGTGGATCTTACACAAGATAAGATAGCATAAAATAAGGCCATGGCTACCAGGGCCATGTAAGTCATGCTACACAGCCATTCATTGCCTTCTCCACGAACCTCAAGTCCTTTCCTAACAAAGTCAAAGTCACAGCCACTGAGTAGACGCAGGCCTTCACCACAGCCCTCTGCTCCACCTCTCTGTCTCTTTCTCTGTCTTTTTCTCTGTCTCTCTCTGCCTCTGACTCTCTCTGTATCTGTCTCTCTGTGTCTCTGTCTCTGTGTCTCTGTCTCTCTCTCTCTTGTCTCTCTCTGTCTCTGTCTCTCTCTGTCTCTCTGTCTCTCTCTGTCTCTCTGTCTCTGTCTCTCTCTCTCTTTAGTGAATCCACAAGCTTCAGAGGTGTCAGAGCAAGAAATGGGCCCCCAAGCAGTAGCACCTTAGCCCTGACCTCCCCCTGACCTCACTAAATGGTTCCTTTGTGAGTTTGTGAAGTCAATTATTCACCAGCTGACCAAGGCGGAGGTGCAGCAGAAAAGGCCTCTGACTGATGTCCCCTAAACACTGCTGGTCCACCGTGAGCCAGCACAGCACAGGTGCTTAGTATGACCAGCTACACAGCTGTCACACACATGCAGAGGGCCTAGGTCGGTCCATGCAGGCTCCCTAGCTGTTGGTCCAGAGTCCATGAGCTCCCACAAGCCCAGGTCAACTATCTCTATGGGTTCCCCATCATGACCTTGACCCCCCTGACTTGTACAATCCCTCCTCCCTTTCTTCAACAGGACTCCCGGAGCTCAGCCCAGTGCTTGGCTGTGGATCTCTGCATCTGCTTCCAACAGTTACTGGATGAAGGGTCTGTGATGATGGTTAGGGTGGTCACCAATCTCATCTCCTCCCAGATCCTCTCCTATGCCCTCTCCACCTTCCTACCCATCCAACGCCATGCCTTCTCTTTCTCTAACTTTAGAAAAATAAGTGCTGGGCAGTGGTGGCGCACGCCTTTAATCCCAGCATTTGGGAGGCAGAGGTAGGCGGATCTCTGTGGCTCCAAAGCTACACAGAGAAACCCTGTCTCAAAAAAAAAAAAAAGAAAGAAAGAAAGAAAGAAAGAAAGAAAGAAAAGAAAGAAAACAAATAGGCGAATTAAAAATACAACAACAAATAAACCAGGATAGAACAACAACAAAAGAAAAGAAAAGAAAAAACAGTATGAAAAGCACGTGCACAGAGAGAGAGAAGCCATAAATCACAAAATCAGACACCATAATATATAAGCAAAAAAACCATAAGGTAAATGCCCAGACAGAGCATTATTAGACAAAAACCCTACAAAAATACCACTGAGTTCATTAGAGTTGGCCATCTACTGCTGGGCATGGGGGTCTGCCTTTAAATGTGGTTTGTATCACCAGTGAGACTCCATTGGGAAGAACTAACTTTTCCTTTGTGAGTGGTTGCCAATTGGAGATAGCTTCTGAGTTAGAGATGGGGGCTGATGTCCACTTCCCTCTCAGCACTGGGACCCCATGTGGCTTAGACCTGTGCAGGCCCTGTGCATGCTGCCACGGTCTCTGTGAGTTCATGTGTGTATCAGTCCTGTTGTGTCCGGAAGACACTGTTTCCTTGGTGTCCTCCATCCCTGCTGATCCTCTTACAAAAAGTTCCCGGGGCCCCGAGAGGCGGGGTTTGACGGAGACATTCCATTTAGGGTTGAGTGTCCCACGGTCTCTCACTCCCTGCACATTGTCCAGTTGTGGGTCCCTGTGTTTGTTCTCATCTGCTACAGGAAGCTTCTCTGATGACTGCTCAGAGCATAGCAGACTGTGAGCATAGCAGAATCAAGTCAGGAGTCATTATATGGCCAAATATCTTTATCACTAATAGATTTTAAACAAGGATTCTGAGACAACTCAACAAACAGTATTGGGCAGCTAGATAGCCCCACACAAAAGAATGAAGCTAGACCACTACCTCATATCTTTTGCAAAAATTAACTAAAAGTAGATCAAAGATCTAAATGTAAGAGGTAAAACTAGCTCAGACATGGTAGTACACACCTTTAATCCCAGGACTAGCAAGGAAGAAGCAGGTAGATCTCTGTAAGTTTGAGGCTGATCTGGTCTACATAGAAAGTTCCAAGCCAGCCAGAGCTACACAGTGAGATCCTGTCTCAGAGAGAGAGTTGAGGGGTGGGGCACTAAAATGACCATTTTCAGAAGAAAACATAGATGTAAATCTTGTCACCAAACTGTTTCTTAGATATAGCATCTGGGTCACAAAAAACCAGTGATAGTTGGAATGAGAAATGTCCCCATAGCATTTGAATACTTGATTCCTGATTAACGTTGCTGTTTGGGAGGCTTTATAATGTGTGGAGGAAACATGTCACTGAAGGTGGCCTTTGAGAGGTGTTTTTGTTTTTGTTTTGTTTTTTTAGCTAAACTTTTGTGGGATGGGGTATAGCGCTTGTCTGGAATGCACAAAGCCCTAGGCTCAATCTCCAGTACCGCAAAAATAAATAATTTAGTTGATTAAACAAACAATAAAGCTTCCCACTTCAAAAGACACAGTCATTGAAAGTGAAAAGCAGTGTTGTGGCAGTTCCACGGTAGATTGTGTGTTTGCTGTATTCAGCCTCTCTGCTTTGATGTCACCTGTATCTAAAGTCTAAGTCACACATACCCACACATGCTTATCTGGGCTCTCATGGCTCTCCATACCCAATGAATAGCTTCTTACATAAAAGTCTTTGATATTACTTGAAGATAGCACCACAAGCCGCCCAATGGAGCGAGCAGGACTCTCGCTCTCTCTCTCTCTCTCTCTCTCTCCCCCCCTTTATTTTTTTTATTTTTTATTTTTTTATTTATTTATTTATTTTGGTTTTTCAGGAAAGGGTTTCTCTGTTTAGCTCTGGCCGTCCTGGAACTCATTCTGTAGACCAGGCTGGCCTCAAACTCACAAAGATCTGCCTGCCTCTGCCTTCCGAGTCTGGGATTAAAGGCGTGTGCCCCCACCGCCCAGAGAACAGGGTTCTCAATGGGGCACTGATGATAAAGTGAATTCAGCCTGACCTGGGCATGGTGACACACACTTTTAATCCCAGCACCTGGGAGGCAGAGGCAGGTGGATCCCTGAAAGTTCGAGGTCAGCCTGGTCTACAAAGAGAGTTCTAGAACAGCTAAGGCACACAGAGAAACCGGATCTCTATATATATTGAATTTAGTCATACCCCAAGTCACCATGCTGCTCTTTCTCCCTAATGACAGTTTTCCAGGCAGCTAGAAACATAGAAACACTTCAGGGCATTTTGAACAAGGTGTTTAGAATGTTAATGGATGAAAATGGGGTACAGCCGCGTTTATTTCACATAAATTAACCTTGATGAGCTTTATTGCCTTGGTTCCCTTGACTACCACCTGTTGTTTGGTACCTGCTCAGCCCAGGGGGTGGAATTGTTCCCCTGGCAGGAGGAGGTCAGCCGGAGTGATAAGAAAGAGGGTGAGAAGGTCGAGCAGCTGAACACCCAGCCGCTTCCTGGGTCACTCAATGCTATCAACTCATTGGAACCTTTCCCACCTCTTTCTCCATTTCACCTGGGTCAGCCAAGAGTTGGAGAATCCAGAGAGCGTGTCACACTGCGCTCTGACAAGGTCGGGGGAGGGGTGGAGGGGGAGCCAGGAAGAGCCGGGCCAGTAACACGCTACCCGGGAGTCCTCCTCAGAGATGGTCTGCAGTTTCCTGACCACTACTGCCCTCTGGTGCTCTGACGCTTACACTGCACCAGCTCGACGGCCAACATGGCAGAAATCTAAATACAGCCGCAGCCATCATTTCTAATTCTCTAATAATCACATTTTCTTTGTGGCGCTGCAAATAGAACCCAGTACACTGTGTGTGCCAGGAGCTTCAGTATCTTGTTCAAAACAGTCCCTCTGTTATGAATCCACAGGCATTTTCTCATAAATAACTTTGCTCTTAATTTCTAGAGGATTCGCCAGTCTCTGATAGTCTGATTCTACTAGAATACAGGCCCCTGA